>JAVCKT010027311.1:0-25356 GCA_032273925.1 Rhynchotus rufescens | reverse complement strand
AATTTCAAATTAAAAGGCTTACTTAAAGAGTTGCCTTTCAAATATTTGCTTCAGTGATCCCTTCGCTCTTCGGTTTTATTTTCCTCCCCCAGATCCTCTCGTTTAGCTGGGAGGGAAGGAGGAGGTGAGGGAAGGCAGGTTGAGCTGCCTGTGTAGGGCTGGGGTTAGTGGAGGGCAGCGCTGCTGCCAGTGTCCCAGCCAAGCAGCGCGGGAGCTGGGATGGGACAGAGCCGGGAGCCGGGAGCTGGGAAGGGGCAGAGCCAGGAGCCGGGACCTGCCCTGCTCAGCCCGCAAGGGCCACGGAAGCAAAAGCACCTGCCCAAGGCCGCCTGGGAAGGGCAGTTTGGGAGGGGAAAGTAGTAAGAAACTAAGGTTCCTGGAGGCGGTTTCTAACCACTGGTTTGAGAACTGGCTCTGATTTCAACAGCAATATCAACCAAACTGGACTGAAGCACCTCCAGCACAGAGAGAGCCTCCAGGAGGAGATGAAAGGTTTAATTAATTAATGCTTGTAAAATACTTTGAGACCCTCAGAAGGAACACACTAGAGAAGCAAAAAGACTTAATTATTTTTACCATGGATATTATGGGGGAGTTAACTGCTTGTTATTGAGATGCCATCATCTTTTTATTCTTTTCGAATTGGATCTGCTCTGCACATAGCCCCTTTGACCAAAAAACAGCTGAAAAAATGGTGCAATTATAATCTGAAGGACTGGACTGCAACCTTGGCAGAGATTTATTTGCTGGCCCTGCCATTAAGCAGGAATCAGGCACCTTAACCAAGCCCAGCGCTGTGCCTGTGTCTCCTGCCTCAGCAGCTCTCTTTCTCCTCATTTTCCTTCGCATTATTTTCCAACAGGAAATGCAGCTGTTGGCTAAACAGCAGCCACATATTCATATTGGCATTTTCAGAGTTAACTCCCTGAACGAGCAGCGGAGATACCGGCTGGCTTAGCAGGGGAGGAAAACAGGCTCCAGAGCCTTTCACCTTCCTGTCACCAGGTCCAGCCCGGTGGAGATTGCTGGTTACAAAAATGCCACCTGACAGCTTTTTGGCACTCCGGATAAAACGAACCGGGCAAGGGAAGGATGGAAAAATCTCAACCTGAGTCCCACTGGGACAAGTATCAACACTGCAAGGGGCACTGCCTGCCAGCTCAAAAAGAGGCCATCGCATTCCTCAGCCACGCTGCTTCCAGGAGGGCAGCAGGAATAATGTCAGGGCTGTGTTAAAGGAACTTGCCCTATCCTGCATGTACCTTTCAGACTCCAAAATTAACCTAGTGTCTTCCATCCGAAAAATATCCACTTTAAAGAACACAGAACAGTAGGTATCAGACAGAAAGGGAGAGTGCTATCTACAGGCAGTAGGAGTTCCTTTTAGGACTGTGCATCAGGAAAGAAATGCGAATTACTGCTAGTAAATATCTGTCACAGCTCAGCTTTACTAAAATACTGCTGCACCCTGGCCCTGCATCCATCCTGTTTGTTTCCTGTGTGAAGTACAGAGCATCTGAAAGAAGACACAAAGAAGCTACAATGTCTTGGTAACGTTTGTGACCTTCCGCTGACACCGCAGCACCCTTTATGATGCCCGGCTAAGGTGCCCCTTCAGCGGCTCTCAGACACTGCAGCTATTGGGTCTGGCTCCAGCCGTGCTGCTGAGAGCACTCAACGGGAAATTGGGCTATTTCTCTCACAAAGGTGGAATTGGCTCCAAGGCCAAATGCGGTGCCAAGATGAGCAGCCCTTTCCTGAACCCGCTGCCAGGAATTCAGCTAGCAGCGTGTCCTGGGAGTACGGCCTCATGGCCTTCGATTCCGTCCTGCCATCAAACACGCGTGGTGACAGGGTCAGGCAGCCCTGTTTCCTTTCCAGAAGGTGTAAGATCACAGCAGCAAGATCTTTGTGAAGCTTCTTGGCATTGCAAAAATGCAAATCCAAGCCATTCGCCATTCACTATTTCCTTGCACTTGTAATAATCTGAATCCCGGATGACCTGGAATTACTCTGTATAGGCTGAGCAGCGGCACAATTCCCAGATTACCCCTTCAAAGCCCAGACGCAGCAGGAAGGCTCAGGCCCAGCGCAGGCAGCGCCGGGGCCGGCTCCTCGGCCGCGTCTCTCCACCAGAGCCAAGCGGAGCGGGGGGCTCCGAGCAGCCCCGCTCCGTGCGGGACACGCGGCTCTGCCGCAGAGCCCGCGCGGCCACGAGTGCAGCTCCGGCTGCACCTTCTATAGACGGAAGCGAAGCGTGGAGCAAGAGAGGCCAGACCCAAACGCAATTCAGACACCTAATGATGCAGACAAATGCCAGCTGGTATTTTGGAAAAACGCCGTGAGGCACCAAAGAGATGAGTAAAACTGCCCTAAATCTGACCATAGCCAAGCAGAAAATGGGAGGGATTGAAGAGAGGGCCAGGTCACTGTGGAACCGCTAGCTCCTGTGTGTGAGCTGCAGCACCCTGGTGCCTGCTCCTGTCCTTTGGTAAATGGGAGTTGGAGGCAGCCTGGCCCTTAATGAAACAGGATTAAGCTGCCTCGAGTTCGGCATGGCATAAAGGAGTGTGGATGCCTGTGTCTCTGCTGATCTCTGCACATGGAGAAGCCTTACAGACCGCGGGTTACAATTTACAGCAAGTCTAACAAACTTGGAAAATAAAGCAGTGACCGATTTTCACCTCCATTAACCTACCCCGTCTTTAGAAGCTTGAGTAGGTTTGTTGCCTCGCTGCTAGGCTCGCAGCAGCACGATGGGAAGCTCGGGGACTGCAGCTGCATTCAAGGCACACAGAACAGAGCCCACTCAGTGTCATGGCTCAAAGCCAGGCCTGGCAGAGCTGGGGTCACAGCTGAGATTCAGCTAAATCACAGCGGGACCAGCTCATGGGATCAGGATGACAACAAGGCAGGGCCTGACTTTCCAGGGACCAGGATATGCAGTGGACGAAGGGAGGCTAGAAAAGCTGCTGCACTTGACCTCTCTTCCATGGCCTCCATTCCCGACTCCCACCCTGTCGGAGTGAGCCGGTGCCAGGCATCGAAGCCTGGGAAGGCAAGAGGAGGTTCAGAGGATTTCAGCAACAAAGCGCTGGCAGCTCCGCTAGCGGGAGCCGGGAAGCGCCATTGTTCAGGACCGAGGCCACGACCCCACAACCTGCTCCGCAGGCACTGACCTCTGCCGTGCAGGACAGAGTTCAGCCCCGAGGTTCAGCTTAATCCTGACCTGCAGCTCCACCTTTTAGCCCTCGGCTTCCCAAAGAGCTTTGACAAGACACTGAACTCTTGACCTACCGAATCTCCTTTCATACCAGTCCTGATCTCCCTTCATCCCCACCCACCGTTTCATCACTTTGAACTCTGCCAAAGTCCACTCATCCTGGATCCGCGGCACTCTTCTCACTCAGCTTTGGAATATCGGGATGAGCACCCCCACCCCCACCAGCAGCTCCTGGCGTTGGGAATGCCGCCTGGGTTTGTGCTGCTGTTAGTGCACAGAGCAGAGCCGCCCTCCATGCTAGGCAGCCCTGGCTCCCCCCTCCTCCAGCTGTGCCGATGCGCCGCCTCCTAAGAGGCTCTCGCATACTTTATTCATAACAGCTCCAGCCTGCAAAGACGCTGAAACAGGAAGCCGAATGACTGCTGTGCGACCTTGGGAATGCAAATTCCATGTGTTTGTGAAGTCAAAGCAAGCCATTTCCTTCCCGGGCCCTCCTCCCTCCGCAGGCGTGCGAGCCGCAGCTAATGGGCAAACACGGAGGCGCACACAAAGCCCTGTCGCTGCTAATTGCCAGGAGCTGAGGCCCAGCCATCCTGTTGACTAATTTGTCAGCCGCTGCTGACTCAGCATTCTGGGGGGACAGCTTCTCGCAGGTGCTCAAGTGCACGGGGAAGTAAATGGCTCTTATTGTTCCTCCCTTCCCTTCGCCCGTGTCTGCATTTGCGGACAATTCCTGCCCCGGGCTTGACCTTGGCTTCAGCAGTGACTCAGGGCTCCGCTCGCCAGGGCCTCCTCTGTGGCCCTAATGGGAGGAACAGATTCCCGAGCGCTGGGGAGGGAGCAAGGACGCGCGGCGCGGGCCGGGAGCAGCACGGAGAGGAGGGGAGAGGGCTGACCCAGATACCGCGCGCTGCGTGGAGTAAGGACGAGCTCAACAAGCAGCCTCTGTCTGCACCAAATGTCCCTAAATCTGCCTGAAATATGCAGGGCTTCCGCAGCTGGCGCCGGCTCTGTTGGTCGCCTCAGCAGCAGCTGTGGGTGCGCGCCCAGGCCCAGGGGCCCCAGCCAGAGGCAGCGAAGGGCGCTGGTGTCCTGTGGATGACACACACGGGCCGGGGCGGCGCTGCGGGCGGGAGCCACGGCACCTGCCCCTGTGTGCCCCAACGCGCCGGCCGGTGCCCCCCGACAGCGGCGGTGCCGCGCGCGCCCACGATCGCGCTGTCCCCCGGCCCCGCAGCGCCGGCAGCTGGCGCGGCTGGCGTCTGCCAGCTTGCCGGGGAGCTGCACTTGGGCTTGGGAAAAGGGCTGCTGCAAAACAAAGGAAAACACAGGAGAAAGCGCCCAGAGCCACATGCAGCTCCCCATAGGCTATACTGTAAGTGCAGAAGGGTGCTCCCAACGGGTGCTCCCCACGCGTGCCACCCTGTGCTGCAGCACTCCGAAGTGCCTGTGCACGAGTCCTGAGGGCACGCGGAGGGCAAACACTCTCACCCATGGACTGGTAGCCCCTGCTAGAGCACTCGTGCACAAGCCCCAAGGACACGCAGAGCACAAACACTCTCACCCACAGACTGGTAGCCCCTGTGCTGCCCTAGAGCAGGCGGCTGGAGTACCTGATCTCCAGGGGTCCCTTCCAGCCTCAGCCACCCTGTGCTCTGGGCACTGATTCCATACACACAGCAACACCCATCACTGCCAGGACGGGCACAGCTATGCCCAGCTCCACCTGCATCCGCGACTCTGAAGCTGCACCAGAGCCTCTGTAGCTGCACCGGAGCCTCCGAACTCGGGCGAGGGCAGCAGAGGCAGAGCCTGCCCGGGCCGGCGGCGGGCGCAGGGCACGGCAGCCCACGCAGCGCCCATGCGCACGGCACCCGTCTCGGCACACGAGCGCGACCGGGCACTCTCGGAGCTTGGCTGGAGCTCATTAAATAAGTCATTATCAGGAATATTGTGAATTTTGGCAATATTTTCACTGAACAAATAATCACAAATGCATTTCCATTATTTAGCTGGCTCTGGCTCTGGCCCATTCAATTTATTATGCAGACTATTATGCTTCCAGGTTGGAAAATAACCTGGATCCTATAAGACATATGGATTCCAGTAAGTTTTAGACAGTTTCCCAATCAGGAGGTGGCATTTATGTAATTGCCTCTATACAAGGAAGAGCTATGCTGTGCTGCATTTTTCTAACCAGACTGGATATCCCAATGGTGTTTATTAGGAGACCTACACAGTACGTACAGTACATACAATTCCGGTCTGCACCCTTTCTTAAATTCTTTATTTAGCAGTTTTTTCTCAAAAGTAAAGATTTTAGCCTTTTTCGTGAAATCTGCATGACCTGGATGCCCTATTGGCCGTGAAGTGGCTACTTTGAACAAATGGCTGTTCCTGGAGCGCGTCCCGAGGTGACCGACATGAGCAGGTCCTTTGAGGAGGGCAGGCATTTTCCCGCCAGGATCATGGCTATGAGGATGCCTTGGGAAACAAACCTTCCAGGCCTCTCCCAAAGACTTAACGCCCTTCAAACCTGATGCAAACGAAGACTTTGCAGGACAGACCTCTGCTTCCTTCTAAACTTCCTCAGTATGCACCACTCTGCTCCTAACTTGCAGTAGTCCAGGTAGTTGTTAGGCTCTTAAAGAACTTGCTTTTATTCCAGGACTTAAGTTTACATTCTCCAGCTATTTTTCTGCCCATTCCAGTGTAGTTCCAAATCTCTCTTCCCCTGGGAATTTCTCAACTACGCTAGTGAGTCTGCATACGTTTATATGGCTCATAAAGAGCTCAGGGACTCCGGAGAGATTCGGAAGTCCATAATGAATAACTCAAAAAATAATCATCCAGCCTCATAAAAATACTGAGAGGCACTAATTTCCATTGAGGACAAATCAGACAAATGTGGCACTTCTGAGCTAAAGCCATTTTGAAATAGGATCTTCCAACAAATCACTGCAAGACTTTTAGGGAGATAAAAACTTTCTCATTTTCCAGACATCTCTTTTATTAACTGTCTTGTCCAGTTCACTGCGGTGTCTCCATTTTAGGCATTATACCAAACACTAAAAAATATCAGATGGAGAGAAATGATGATTTGGGGATCTGAATTGTTACAGAAAATTACTTCATGTTAAACGGGACTCGTGGCCATGGTCCCATAAAAGTGAATATTTATCACAGAGAAAGACAGACCATTAGTCTTGGCTGTGCTCTGTGCATGAATTAAGGGCAAGGGCAGAGGTGGCCTTGAACCACCTTTGCTGTCACCAGTCGCTTTTGCCATCCTGTGCTCCAAGGGAAGTGACAGCGGCCAAACGAATCCCATGGAAGAGGCTCAATTCTTCCCGGAGGTGTCATGATAACCATGACACACAGTGACACAGAGACAAACGCTGCTGTAACGCTGGCCTCTGTGCCCATCACCACAGCACTGCGACCTGCACGACCAGCTTCCAGGCTGAAAGCCTCTGCAGGCCAAGGGCTAGAGATGACCAGCCCCACACAGTGTTTTACTCCCACTGCAAAACTTTTTCCTGCTCTCCTAACAATGTTTCTCCAATGCAGGAAGAGCTCTCAGGGAAGGAAAGCCCTGCCTTTTTTATTTTAATGTGGGTCCTTTCATTTATCTATGACAGAAAATACCTTCTTCAACCATCAGCTTCTCAGGTGGAAATTATGATTGCTCTCAGAAAGCTGGAGCCCAGCAGACAGAGATGAGGATATGACCCTGAAAATTCCTCCTCCCTGTCTTTTTTTTTTCCCTTCCCTTTTCTCCCCTTTGTTCTCCATCCTAGTCCAATATTCTCTCAGCTTTCTTTTTAAGAGGAATCAAGGATTCCAGTAACAAGCATTTTAGCACCAAAACCATCTACTCTAAAAGCTGGCTAGTTTGGATCTAGGGCTCTATGCCACCCACCTAGCTCCTATTTTAGTTACTGCTGACAGATCTTTCAGTCTCTGCATGGGATTAAGCAGACAGGTTACCAGACAGTTCTGTCCACTCAGGATAAACCTGCATCACAGGATTCCCACCCCTTTTCCTCCACTTGAGAGAGCTGCAGGCTTCTCCTCCTCCCATCAGCACTTACTACAGCTTATCCCAAAAGGGGATAAGTAGCTCCTTGTGCCTACCCTTGGCTGGGGACTTGCTAACCTACATAGGTTGCTGCTTTAGGTTGCTGCTGCCTATATAGGGAGTTGCTAAACTACAGAGGCTCCATTCTGCCCTGATATTGAGATTAAAGGCCTTTCCTCTCTGCAAATCAAGGAGCTCGGCTTCTGCGGCCATTTCCAGAAAAGCCTTGGGAAGCACAGGCAATAGGAAACCAGGCCCCAGCTCTGCAGAAGGGACTTTTCGGAAAGAGGGAAGATGAGAGAGTGCAATTTCTGCAAACTGAGGAGAGAAGAAAGCAGCCTGCCACCCCAGCATACAAGCAATTCCCCAGCAAACTGCCTGGACACGAGGTCTTAGGGGGCCCTTCCCTTTGCACGAGTTTCTGCTCTCCTTTTGCTGACCTGCGCAGAGAATCCTCCAGTCTCTCCTGCCGCTTCCCAAAGGGGCCCAATGAGCCAGGGCCTCACAAGGTGTTTCTCCTTCGGGTGCTTCTGGCCGGGCAGCCCTGGGGCAGGCTGGGGGTCAGTGTGAAGCTGTTACACAGCCCCGTCCCGGGGCAGCCCCGGAGCCGCACTGCAGGCTTGGCCCCGGCCACACATGAGCAGCGTTCGGAGGGCACTCGGCCAGGATTGGTATCAGCTACCAGGAATGGTATCTGGGCACCAAAGCAGCATTAGAAGGTGGGTTACACTGATCCCTTGAGCCCCTCTCCCCTCCGCTCAGTTTTATCCAAGCTCTTCTGGAAGGACGGCTTTTTCCTCCCGTCCCTTTCGCCCCTCCTGCCTTTCCTCGTGCACATCTACCGCCTCTCTGTGCAACCTGGGATAACCTCCCAGCGCCGCAGGCTCCCCAGCTGGAGCCAGCAACACCGGCTGCGACCCACGGCGACGGCCTTGCGGGGCCGCCAGCTGGTGACTTGATGTTTACAAGCCCGCGGAGATCCTCTTATGGACTTGCTAGGGAACAGCAGAAGACTCTCTTGGTTGCTGCTCCGTGCCGCGGGCGCCTGCGTGCGTGGGCCCGCGGGGAGCCCAGCCTAAGCCTCCCGCGCCCTTCCAGGGCACAGCTCGCCCCCCGGCAGCGCCTGCCCCACACCAGCTATTTCTGCCCCGCGCTCACCCCGTGCTGGGCTCTCTAAATCCATCGCAATCCAGGAAGAGGTGATTCCTCCCCAGCCTGCCCTGCCCAGAGCAGCTTGTCACCTACTCAGCAAACTGGGCCAGACAGCGCGCGGCGGCTTTGCTTCTGCTTGGGGAATTACGTGCTAAGATGGTTCCTCCTTCCCTCCCCCAGCCCCTGCCAGCCACACAAGCAAATGCTTGTGAGCTAATCCTGAGCAGAGACGTTATTAAACAAACACAACTGGTACCCGGGGCTTGTTTGTTTGGGGTTGCTATTTTTTTTTTTTTTTCGCATTTGCTATCTTTGGAAAGCTAATCCCCTGGAGTTCGCCCAGTGTTTCAGTCACCTCCAAATAACACTTACTAATAATCTTAATAAATCCATCTCCTAAGCAGCAGCCACTACTGCCTGGCACTGGAGCGCACGGAGCACCTCAGCAGCTCGGCCTCAGCTGCCACGGGGCTTATCCTCGGCGTAAAGGAGCCCTCGCGCTTGCTCAGCACGGCCCCGGCTCTCACGGCACGGCTCCTTTGGGAATGGGAACACACACACCGCGGGAAGGAGAAGGTGCTTGGGGACTGTGACCCGCAGGCTGCCTCCCTGCCTCTGCCCTCACCCCAAACAGCTGCTGAGCGTTTCTCAGGGCTGCCTGAGCACCCGGCACGAGAGCTACGTGAGGTCACTCAGTGGCCGTAAACCGCAGAGAAACCTCTTGATGCCTTTTGAAAAACAAAAGCTCCATCTCTCTGGTAACATAATGCTCCTAACCAAAGCGGGCAAGTCTGGGGGTATATTCCGCACATCTCCAGTGACTGCTCCAGTGATCGTTGCTTGTGACTTGGTGTCAGGATATAGAGTCTGCTTTCATCTATTTCTTTAGCTGTGTGAAGCTGGGACAAGCAACAAAAATAGAGATTCATTAAGCACCAAAAATGGATCATGAACAAGATGCCCACATCTCATCCAAAACTGCAAACCTAACATCCTTCCGAGGTTGAGCAGCCCTAAGGCTCCCTAAAATCCATTCAGCGCTCTTGTTTTCACCATGGAGTTTCAGCAGGTGCTCAGAGACCCGCCACGGGGCTGGGCAGCTCGGAGCTGACCTCACTCTGAACACGCTGCTCCGCTCGCTCCTGAAGAACCTCAAGCGAGCAGGCAGATTCCTACCAAATGAGTCTTCCCACCGAGGCTGCTTCAAAAAGAGCCTCCATTTCCTTCAAAACAACTCTGTGAAAGGCACTGTGCTGCCTAAGTGTTATTAACCCCCAGTGTCACCGACGGGGAAATTACAGAACAGTGTGAAGTGACTAGCTGAAAGCAGATATACCCGTGGCTATTCAGGTACCAGGAAGGAAAAAGCACTGGAGATTTCTTGTGTGTTGAACATCAGTCTGCACACACCTTTTTAAGTTTAATGATTTAATTGCAGCTTATTATATGCTCTGAGCTATCTGGATGGCAGACGTGACGCGTACTACCACTTTGGCTTGTCTATGTGCCTCATTTAAAGTGGCTGACATGAGGGACAGCTTCCTCAGGGTGCCACTAGTGAAATGCCATCCTCGCTGCAGCCTGGCTCTTCTTCTCCTGACTGTTTTTCAATATTCTGTGTTTCATGGGGGAATGATCGCACAGCAGAGCATGGCAGAAATCCACCTTACCACAAATAAAGAGGGGCAAAAGCTTTCCGGAGGGATGAAATCTTGATCTTGATGACACCAATTGCAAAGTGAGGCAGTTCTGAGCCTCGGCCAACAGCAAGGGATAGAGAAGGGCTGCCCCGCTCCTGCCCCGCGATGTTGGAACCGGCACCGCAAGGGCTGGGCAGAACGAGAGAAGCCTATTCCTAATACAAGCTCATCCTTACTTACTGCCATCGCTTCAGAGTCGAGGCAAGGTTAAGCCAAACACTAAGGGAATTAAGAGGTTTGCAGTTTTTATCCTACATTAACCATTTGGCCTCACCCTTTCAAGCACCTGATTAGGATTTTGCCAGCTAAACCTTCCCAGACCCTTATGAGCCATAGGGGAACTATAGCTGCATTTTTTAGGGGGGAGAGGGGGGAGCTATTTTTGTCTTTCTTTCCAGTGTTTTGCTGTCTAAAATTTTCTGTGCTATAGGCAGGAGCGAAATGAAGGGGAGCCACTAACCCTGACTGCGGCAGTTTATGATGTTGGGGCCTGCTATGTGTTTAAAAGGAAAAAAAAAAAAGAAAAAAAGAAAAGAAGGAGAAGATTATGCAAGAATCACAGTGTGCAAAAGGGGCTGACTACATATAGGCAGGCTGGATTACATTTTAGACATTTTTTATTGGAGGTTCACAATTTACAATCCTGTGGGAGGCAAGATGGGGAAAAGGAAAGAAATGACTAGGAAGAGAAGACCAGAGAAGGCTGTAGACAACAGAGAGGAAGAAAAAGAAGTGTTTGCATTTTCTTCCTCATTCGTATTTGTGAATTGTGAAGGCCCTTGCTGAGCAAGACATAGATGAAACGTGAGCTCCCCTTACATTTCCTTCTCCCTTAGAGCACAGGGAAGGAGGATGGGGCGCTCACAGAAAGAAACACAGCGCATGCACTTAAAAGGAAAAAGGCTGCGCAACACAGACACGGGATGACAGATAAATATGAAGACACACAGCTACATGTGGGCATAGAGCCACAGCCCCAGTGCACACAGATCAGAAACAGCACGATACACTTGTGTATGCACCAGAGCTCCCACAGGCGCTGGGAATAAAAGCAGCAGTGAAATCCTTCTAGTAGTGGTGTTTTGTGCTCCCGATTGCTCTTCAGCATCAACAGAGCAGAAAGCTGCTGCTGCCAGCAACGCACTCACCGTGGCGGCCCGGCTGCGCGGGACGGTGCCCTGGGCGCGCACGGGCAGCCCAACCGAGGCCTCTGCTCCCGGAGTTCCTACACACACCTCTGGAAAATCCCTAGCGAGAGCACCCCAGAGCTCAAAGGCTACCAGCCCCACCTTCATTTGCCATTTAAGCTTTCCTTCCCCTGCCCTTGCTGACCGAGCGCTGATTGCTGCAGCCTTGCAATGCACACAACTGTATCTTAGCTCTGCGTGCGTGACCGTTCGTTCTCCCAGCATGTGCTTTTCTCAATGGCAAAGCTGACAGAGATCCTGAGTGTCGGGTGGCAAAAGCGGCAGACAGTTTCCCATAAGTCTATTTCTGGTGCAACGCAAGTGCATGAGCATCAGGCTGGATGTATATTTAACTCCACATGTTTTAATCCAAAGAGGTCAGGAAATAGGAGCATGAATGCTCTTGTTGTGGCAGATGGGAATGTGTTGGATTGCCCACATTGTCAGGCAAGGGGCCCTGGGCGATGGAGGTAGTGCTGACATCATTGTCTCTCTGCCTTTCGCCTGGAGCTGCAGACAGGGAAAGCTGTGCAGCCGCTAACCCCTTCCTGCCCGGCTCGGCGCTAGGGGCCTTTTCCACAGGCTCTTCTTTGTCAGTGTTCCTGCACACTCAGCCAACACAGCCGTCAAAGAAAATTGCTTTGGGCCTGTTTAGGCTCTGAGATTTCCATTCCAAAAGAAATAAATTGTATCAGCTGTTGCAGGAGAAGGTTAATTGCCTGGTAGTGCGTCTCCTCAGCTACAGAAAAACACAAGCCCCAAGAGAAATCCTTGGCATTTATCACGCAAAGATACAGATAAGCGTGCACAAGGACACAAACTTTCTGCTATAAGCACTCAAACCTAAGTAAATTTAGGACCTAGAGTGCCCTTGACATCTTGAAACCCTTGTCTCAAGGCAGCTGGGCAGAGCCAGGGCCAGGCTTTAACCTGTGCATCTGCAGGGTGCGGCGGCTCGCAAAGCTGCAGGCAGGGGCACAGAGCAGCTCCGTGTGGACACCAAGCCTGGGCTGTGCCCGCCTGGCCCTGCCCGACCACACAGCCCCACGGCTCCCGCGTGCCAGGGGCAGCCCTGCCTGGCGGCAGAGCCCACTGCACCCCGGGCATCAGCAGAGCCGAGAAGGGAGCCCGGTGTTGGGCAGCGGAGCGCTGCTGGCGGTGGCGGAGGGGCAGGGCAGCCAGCACAGCTCAAGGGCTCATCTAGCAGCCGTGACAAATCCAAGCACGTCGGACTGGCGCTCCGCAGCCATGCCCTGCTCCAGGCTTTATAGACCCTGTGAGAGCTCAGCTGCTCAGTCCCCGCTGATAATGCAGCAAGCCGCAGACCTTGAACCTGTAACACCCATTCAGTAGTTATTGGGAATCTTACAGGGCCCCTTTTCCTTGCATATCAATCCCTTTCTTGACTATTTTTCAAAAGGTGGCATAGAAAAAGAAAATGGATTTTGCAGGATTCTGTACTTGCGCTGTTCTACATACAGCAGTTTCCTAGCCATTTGGGGTCACTTTCTCTTCTTTATTCCTTTACGTTTCTGGCAGCATTAAAAGATACTCAAATGCCACTTGCTCACCATTCAGCTAACAGAGCAGGATAAACTCCCCTTGCCCAGTAATGCCCGCAAAGCCCCCAGAGGACACGGACCTCTCCTTCACTCGCCCGTTTTGCCCACGGATTAGAGCACTCTCAAAACAGACTTGTCCACACATGGGCTGTGCTTCCCAACCATCGCAAGATCTTTTACAAACCAAATTTCCTGATTCTCCTGCATTCCACTCGGAGCTCTGATGCATGAGGACTTGACACTGTTAAGTCTTTGAAGTGGAACTTTGCTTTCTAACCTATCTGCAGATGTCCCTCGTGCGATATTCTGTTGTAAAAGGCATAACGATTTGGCTGTGTGTATGTGTATGTGTTGAACAGCAGAGGGGTATATGAGGAGGAAGACAAGAATCGCTTGAAATACAGCATTTTATCTCATAACAGGAGTCACGAAAATGGGAAATGAGGCAGATCCTCAGTGTCATCTGCAGCTCCCGTGCACTGCGAATTAACCACGGCCTCAACACAGGGCTATGCATTTGCTCCCTGCACGTACTCCTCGGCTCCATGTGGGAAGAATGGCAGGGGCAGAGCACACGGCTGCGCCGCAGCTGGTACCGCGGCAGCAGGCACTGCTGGGGTCTAGCACATCACCCAGCTCCTCCAGCTCTGCTGGGAGCCACCTTAGCTCCCCACTTGATCAGAATCTGAGGAATTCTTCAGGCAGCTTCCGGCCCCTGTGCTCCTAAGCAACATATATTCAATGCTTATGCAGCATGTTCTGTGTAAGGCACAATTTGGTGACACAAATGCTTCTCTGCAGTGTGTATGTCAGGTGCTCTCATGAGACATTTGCATGGATGTGTAAACGTCGGTGACCTATGAGTGCCTTCAGCATGGTTTCGTTTTGGATGCATAACAAGGAATGCAGAGCCCTCCAGGTGTCTTCTGCAGTACAAGACACAGCTCCAGGGCACATGACTGGACATGACATAGGAGGGACTGTAGCACTAGGGCCTGAGATGTCTCCCTCCGAGCACAAGGTACCACCAGGCTGCACATCCTCTGGCTGAAGCACAGAATCCACAACCGGTCTCTCCAGACACAGCCCATGAAGGCACCTATTGCCCATCCACATCCAGTGCCTCGGGTGCCAGAGAAGAAGACAGGCCATTAGGAGGTGGCAAGAGAGCCTTAGTTGCAGAGTAATGCTGGGCAGGAAGCAGCAATGTCAGCTTTACACCCAATCTAGGATGTGATAAGTCTCCATTCTGTGCCATGGGCAACACCTCCTTAGCCCTAGTGATCCCCGCTGAGGGGCAGAGAGAGCTGCAGTGACTGAGAAATCAAAGCCTGCCCCTCTCAGGTCCTCCCTTGTCAACAAAAAGTAATTCAACAAATCCTGCCTCTCTAGCCCTGGATCTGGCCTGCAGAGCAGAGAGAGGAGTTTAAACCATCCCTCGGGACTGAGGGGAGCCCATGTCACTCCAGAAAGTCAGCAGGCCCTGGCACCCAGCACCAGGACAGGTCTGGTGCCTGCCTGGCTCCAGAGCCGGGTGTGGGTGCCTGGGGCCCCTGCAGGTGGTTCGGCAGCTTGGCCAGTTTACGTGGGGTGGCTTTATGTGGGCTGGCTTTATGTGGACGTGAACGCGCACACCGGGCACTGAGGAGCAGCTCGGTTCCTGCTGGAAACACCAGAGATGTTTTTGCCAGGAAAGGGTTAACCGGAGTGCCCTTGCTGAGCTCCATGTCTCCTTGCATTCCAGGGTAAATGGTGTTTTGCAGAGCGCGGTTACCTATGGCAACAGCAGAGGGGAATATTGCAGCGAATCTTCTGAATCACAGGATTTACAGCCCATATGTTTATTCTGCAGTGAAACACTTCCAGCTCTCGCTTCTGATGTGAGCTGGGAACCGCGAGAGGGCTTTGCAGAGCCATTTAAAAGGCATTGTGAGCTGCGAGCAAGGCATTTTTAATCAAAGCGCTGGTTCAAAAAGAAAAAAAAAAAAGAAAAAAGAAACATAGCAAAATCAGAGGAGCCTTCAGGTTGAACTACATTACCATGAAGCGTACCTGTATTCATGCCCTACCTGCCATTAATAATCCCGTTCGATTTGTGGCTATAGGACATCTCCCTGAACTCGGAGCCCACTGAGGCTCTTCCGTGGCCGCTCCGGACCAGCCAGCAGGATCAGGCGGCTGGTGCCCCGGCAAGCGAGGGGCAGCTCTCAAGGGCTCGGGGAAACCTTTCTGTTCTGGGCAATACCTGAACAAGGTTCTACAGACACCAAGCGTGGGTTAGAGCAGCCTGCTTTTAGCATGCACGTGGACTCCCAACATACATATCATAAACTGTACTGATGCTTCTCATTATGCTTCCATAACACTTTGAACTGGAGTTCTCTTTTTTTTTTTTTTTTTTCCAATGATCATGCCTGGAGAGGATGTTTTAAGGTCGGTGAAGGCTTAGGCATATTCAGGGCATCGTTTGAAAAACACAAACACAAATGTTTTTATATATGGTTGTAAAATGCCAATGGTTTCACTGGAGTGGCTGCCTCTAGTCTCATTAGTTCTGAGAAAAGGAGCAGCCCTAGGCCTGGCTAAAACACGGAGGGGAGATCGCCTGGGAATTCAGGAAGCTAAAGGCACGAGCCAAGGAGCTGTGGTTGACTGCTTGAGCAAAGCTTCATTTCCCCTAACTCCAAAAACCCTCTAAAATTCAGGAATCCGGTGTAGGCCCCCTCTATAGTCAGGAGAGAGAAATTCAATTGCACACAGACAACTCATCACACCTGAAGGAAATCCCTGCGTGGCTGAGTGCGCAGTGCAGGTGCATCTCGGAGCACTCAAGGCAATGCTGCTATCCCCGTGAAGGCCGAGGCCAGTCCCTTCCAAACCCAGGCAGCCAGACGCGGATTGGATTCACATGGAAACGTCCAATTTATACTTTCCTCTCTGGAACTTGAACGCTCCCATATGTTGCTACTTCTTTACTAAGCAATCTGCTGTGTATGCTACGTATTAATCTTGTGATCTCAAAGCTTGAGAGGAAAACACTGCCCTAGCAGAGGGAGAAGCTGGACATTTTAAAGGAATTTGCTACTCGTGTTTAAAAGAGCAGGGGCAGGTCACTGCAAACTGTCCTGGCTGTAACCTAAGAGGGATTTGCCTTGCTGATAAATATTTAACAGGAGGACTGATGGGTGATGGCTTCTGTGGAGACTCTTTCAATGGTTTCGAAGCAGTAACATGCTGTTTTTCAGGGATGTAGCTCCAATCATGCACTTCTTTTCTTTCAGAAAGGGAAAAAAAAATAAAATACAAAACCCTTGAATCACTGGGCTTCTGTGCAAAGCCTCAGAATTCAGATACGGGCACATCTGTTTAACTCAGATTTTTCTTCCAATTGGCTAGAAAGAAAACATTTACCTTTTCTTATTATTTTCCTTTCCCTCAATTTAGAAAAGAAAACAGAATCCGAGTTTATTGATCCAGTGAAATTTATTTGGGAAATGTCTTTGAAGCTGTAGGCTAAGATAAACAGTAATTCACGATATATGCAGCAAATGATCATGCAAATCACAGCAAGGGAGAGAGAGGAGGAGAGTGGGAGGAAGAATTCATCTTTTAGATGGAAAATGAATGGCTCTTTAAAACAGGAGAACCGGCAGACTATCTGTCTGCCCACCTAGGCATTGCTTTTCTAATGCACCCCTCATTTTTGTACACAAGCATCAAATGCAGAATTACAATTTGGATTTGGTTTGCGTGTTCCTCACTCCTGGGCTCAGCGGCTTTGCGTGGCGGGTTGCATTTGGGCTTTAGCCTTCACTAAGGGAGGGAGGGCTTCCTGAAGCAGCAGGGTTTGCTCTATGCAGCAAAAACACTCCGCCTGCTCTCGGGCGGATGGAGGGAGGGCTCCTTTTCCCTCCAAACACATCATGGCACTTGCCGTGTTGCTGGCTGAGCTTGCCGGGTTGCAGGCAAAGCAGCGGAATGACTGCACCAACGCGAGGCGTTTTGTGGGGCCGGAGAACGGAGAGCGAGAACGATGCCTGGTGCAAGCGTGTCCGTGCGCGCCGCGCTCGCTCCTCGCTCGCCACCATTTCCTGCAAACAGGGCTCGGGGAAAGAGCACACAGACACGGAACATTTTTCCATTAGCGGCGCGAGCAGGGGGAGGTAATGGGCTGGGGGAGGGGAGGGTAATCAGAGATCTGCTTCGTCTTCATAGAAAGAAAAACGCTCGGGCGCCTGCTTCGCCATAAATTGCAGCTGGTGGTTGGAGCTGGAGCGAGTTATTAAAGCGCCGGCATTAAAGCCATAACTCAGCGCTCGGCAGCCCCTCCTCCACCGCGCTGCGGGCCTCAGAGCGCGCAGGGAGCGCGGGCACGGCGCGGAGGCCGTTCGCTCGGCAGGGCCACGGGGCCTGGCGGCACGGGAAGGGCGAATCCCGCTTCCCAAGCGGAGCTCGGCACCGTGCCGTGGGCTCCGGGGCGGGCCGGGAGGGCGCTGCGGCAGGCGAGGAGCGGTGGGAAGGCGGCGGCTCCGCGCCAAGGTGGGCGCCGGAGAGCGCGGGAGCGGCGGCTCCGCGCCGCAGCCGGGGCGCCCAGCGGGGCCTCGCGCCGGCGCTTGCGCCGCTCCCTGCGCGGCAGCGCCCGTCACGCAAAGGCTGCGCTCTCATTTGCTTCTATATAAAGGCAGGCTCGGCAAACATTCCTGCCGAAGGGCCTTGAGCAGCTCTCACGCTAACAAACCGGACACGTGTGGCTGGCAGGAGAACTTGAGAAAGGCAAAACCCGGGAATCTGAGGAGAAAGCCCACACTAACCATGGCACTGCAGCACCCTCGGAGAGCAGAGCTGTGTTAAAAACCAAGGCTCTTTCCTGAGGGAATCACCTTGCAAAAATCCTTCTAAACACTATGTTGTGGCACCCGGCTGTGGAAGGTCGCCATGATCTGATTCTGGTCACCTTTTGTGACCATTTCTCCCCTTTCCCGGGGGGGTAGGACCGCCCTGGCATTCCCTGGGCTGTCAGTGTGTGCTCCAGAGGCAAGTGCTCCGGGGCTGTTTTTGTTGGCCTGGCCGTGGGGAGAACAGTGGGACGGCCTGTGAGGCCACAGGGCGCCTTCCTTTCTTCGGATGTTACATATTTTCTTAATGAATCGGAGGAGAAACACGGATGCTGAAAGTGCTGAGCTGACAAGTAGGTGCATGAGGTCACCAGTGATGCCAGCTCCAGAGGATCCCAGGTTTTCCGTGCATCTCCCTGGACCTGGGCCTAGAGAACAGCAAGCAAGAGGGCAGAAACAGACACACCACCGTCCTCGGAGCAGGGAAGGATTCCTTGCCTGTAACTGACACACAAGCATACATGTTTCTGCAGATTACATGTCTTAGAGACACCCTTAAATTTTCCTTCTGTTTTTCACTGGCAGTAGAAACACCCCTCGGAGCTTTCAGCAAGCCACCGTGGGGAGGGGATTTCTTGCACTCCCCAAACTCACTTGGCAAAGTCGCCCCCAGTTCCCTTCTGCACAATGACACTCAGGGCCACAAACAGGCAGATGAGCAGATCATCCCACCGCCTCCCGGGCCAGGGGACTTTCTTCCCTCTGAGATGTTGGTCGGAGCTGGAGATGCGCCGGGAATTTAATGTGGGGCTTGCCGTGGGGCTAGGTAATGCAGGGCAAGCTTCCCCCGTGGTGCCGCCTGCCAGCGCGGCTCGGCCCCGGGCCGGCTACGCTCACAGCTGCACAGAGGGCAGCTCATTCTCCGTATCCCATTCATAGCCACTGGCTTTGCAAACAAGCAGGAATTTAGAATCCTTTTTCTTTCTTTTATTTTTTTTTTCCAGAGAAGAAATCAATCGACAAAGCGAGCGGGAATCGTGCCGTGAGCCACTAAAATAATTCCAAATGGGCTTGCCATATACGACGCAGATGGCAATGACTTCTGAGTGCTTCTGATTCAAGGAGAGCTTAGAATGAGCGGCACGGAATTGAAACGCAGCCTGTCCCATAGCCACGCGGAGCCGCTCCAAGTTCCGCGCGTTTTCCATTCGGCAGGGCCACTTTGGAAAGGAAACACTTTGTCACTGCAGCCTTTCTCTCTAGGATTTACTGTAGCACTAGATTTTTGTAGCTGGGATGGCCTGAGCTTGGAAAAACGAGGGAGCTTTGAAGGAAGAGCTTTTATGTCTGAGCATTTGTCTGTTTTTCCACAAGGATAAAATGTCCAAAAAAAGGTATTGTCCCTGCTGGCAAACGTTGCTTCCCTGGGGCTGGCCCTTCCCTCACAGAGCCCTCGGGGAACGCAGCCCTTCACACAGACACTCAGCATCGCAGCTCTGGTTGCTGCATCTCCGGTTCTGGATAACACGGCAATGAGGCAGGCATTGCTATGTGAGGTCTGCGATTTCGCCCCAAATGTGAGGATATTAGTCAAGCTCTCATCAGAGCAGGAAAAGAGCAGCCCGTGTGGTTCCCACTGATGTTTCCAGCGGCAAGGGGGCAGCAGGGAGCCTGGTTAGAGTTTGCACTCCGGGAAGAGCTGACAGGGCACCCGCATGAGGCTTAGTTGCTTATTTACAGCCTCCTTGGGGCAGTGGTGGTGGGAACCCCATTTCTTGAGGAGCCTGGGACTGCCAAAGCCCAGGATAATACACGGGGTCCTGCTGCAGCGCACAGGCTGGCAGGGCCGGAGTCACCTACAAGCTCTTTGGGGTCTATCTCATGTTAGTGCCTCAAATTTTTTGACAAAATCATCTTTCCTCTTTTAGGATTTATTAGTGTTTCAGGGGCTAGCTAAACTTCAGAGGATTTAGACTGCCAAGAATTCAACTGCTGACCTTTCACGTCCAGGGATTTGCTTTGCAAATATTGCAAATATACTGTTTTTCACTGTTTTTTTTTTTTTTTTTTTTTTTTTTTTTTTTTGGGGTGGTTGGGTGATAGAAGCCACCATTTCAGACTTGCAGGTGCCCCTGGGCCAGTGGTAGAGAAGAGCCACTAACCTCCTTTCACTTTTTGTGGGGTTTGCTCGAGCAGCATCCTTGGCAAATTGCTGTCTCTGCTGCTGCAGGGCTGCTGGCTACTCCTGTCCCCGCGGGCAGGACCGGCCACGCTCCCCTGGCAGCCTCTCTGCGCCCTTCCCTCGATGCCACACTGGGAAACTACCTGTGAAACGGCCCTGGCGTTTTGGAAGCATTTCATATATCTACATCTGCCAGGACCACTCACGGGACTATTGTAGACATGCTTGGGAAATGTGCTAATGAAATGTAGCGTGTGCGAATTCCTGCTATTTAGACAAAAATGCAGATTAATATTCAAAGAAAGACTAAGGGTAGCTTCAGTTTAGCCTGATCTAGAGCTGCTGCCTTCCCCACAACAGGGCTTCTCACTAAATCACAGCAGCTGTCTCTGCAGCTCCAGCAGCCAGAGGCGCCACAAGGAACCATTTTTTCTCCCTTTGCAGCAGGGAAGCAAGGCAGGAGCGGCTCCGAGCAGCACTGAGTCAGGGCTCTGCGGCACAGTAAATTGCTGCGGCCGCCTGGTATTCTAGGCACATCCTTACGGCAATAAACTCCTCGGCATCGTATCGCGGCCATGCGGGAATGTGGAGCAGCTAAAAATACAGCGCGTGCTTCTCGAAAGCCCGCGCGCCCGGCCGGCTGCGCGCGCGCCCGGGCCCCCGGCACGCGCTGCCCGCGGGCCGTGGGAGCCGCAGCCTCGAGGCGGAGGCGCCGGGAGCGCTGCGCCCGGGCACCAGTGCAGCGGCCAACCCGCCGCGGCGCTGCCAGAGGGAAGCGGAGTTTGCCCTCGCCCTCCTGCGCAGCCTGGCAGGCGGGAAGGGGCAGGCGGGGGCCGAGCTGCGGCGCGGCTCCAGGGGCCCTCGCTTCCCGCTTGGCTTTACGCAGCGAAACAGCCCAAAGATTCTGGCGTTAGCAGGCACCATAAATCTCCGGGACACCACAGCTGTGACCGGATTATTTATAGCTCGGCTCTTACATTACCAGCTCCAAAACATCACACAAAGAGGAAGGTAATGAAATCTCCACCTCTCCAGCCGTCGCTCCCTAATCTGAAACGGCATTTCCAGGAGCCATTTTCACTCGAGCAGGGAGCCTAGGAACAAACACGTTCTCACCTCCCACTCCCTGTCAGACAAGCGCACAACTGGCACGCACGTAGCCAGCCGCTCACCCGCTCGTCCTCTACCTTTCTCACGGAGAGATGCAGAAAGTCTCATGTACCCGCAGTTTATCGCATGCAAACACACACATCCCTTCCCTTTCAGGCACACCACTCGCAATCACAAACACATTCGGGGCTGAATTCTATTTTCACTTATGCTATGCAAATATAAAAGCTGAATATTCCCATTAAGACAACAGATTTACAACCGTGTAACCGAGATGGGGATATGGTGCTGACTCTCTCATACATAAATTTCCATAGCTGCTCCCGAATTTGTCTCTTTCCTCAGCCGCCTCTCCCTGCATTAATCATTCAGCATTTAAATCAGCCATCCACTCGCTCCGTTTTGCTTTGTCAATGAAAATTGTTCAGCATTAATTATAAAGCTCATTCTCTACTGAGGTTTTCTTGGCTTTTTTTCATTAGTGGGTGGAAGTGTCAATTTACAGTCATCTTGTTCTGCCTTCAAAAATACCCCGTGTACCCTGCACACTGCAGAGCAGCCCCCTCGCTCTGCGAGCTGGTGGATGTATAGGCACGACTGGCAATGCATGTGCATACATGTGCATATGTATATGGAGGGAAGGTATGGCGATAGGGCTGGAATTCCTCAGGACTTTTACGATTTGAGTTTTAACCTCTTACTGGATCCGATTCTTTTCATCCGAGTGATACAGATGATTCCAGGTTTCCTAGCAAAGGGTTTATGGCAACTGTAAATGTGTTTCGAGCTGTATATCTTTTGTGACAACAGCACACTCAGAAGCTAGGTTTACCTAGCAGTAAAATCTTGCAGATTTGCTCTCGCTTGATAATCAAAAGGATTGAACGTTGCTGGTCCAGTGCCCTGCGCAATCCCCCAGCATTTGTGTAAACTACTGTGAACACCCCAGTGCCCACGGTAAAATAATAAATCACTGTGCTGTAACCAACAGCAAATCGCAAGGCAATAAAATACATAGGCTGGAGGGTTTGGTTTATAAGGAAAGTATTTTAGTGTATCGACTGAATACAGCAAGGAGGAGACTGAAAATAGGGACTCATTAACCAGAAACTCACTAAACTCCATTTTGCCGGTATAATTTTCACAATAGTGAATGATTTAGTCAGCTATTAGAAAGCATGAACTAATCCAGCATATCAGTGTTTTCCAATCTTTTCATTATATTGCAATGCCGCAACCTGTGTTTAATCCACGGGGGTAGATGTACTCAAGCAACGTTTCTCTCCTTGGTAATCATTTCTGTTATCAGCTATATGGAAATGTTGGGCCACTTTAGCTGCCAGCCGGGGATTACGAAAGGAAGAAAAAGAAAAAAAAAAGAAGGCACCGTACTTGCCTGCAAGAATATATCATGAGACAATGCAATCTCCAAAGTAAGAGCAGAAAGATGAACAATGCAAAAGCTTTTCTCCTTCTGGAACTTGGGTGTGAGCTTGTCCAGTCCTAGCAGGGTGCTACCCGTTTCACAAAGCCCCACTCTGTGCAGAGCTCAGGAAACGAGGTGCCCGGCACCCTTTGAACCAAGTGGCCGGTGCTTCTGCGCCACGCAGCCTCGCTGCCCTCGCGCCCGTGTGATTTCTGCCAGGCGGGCGGCCGCTGCGCCCTGCTGCCCGCCGTGTGGGCGCTGCGCCGCCGAGATGCCCTCGAGGTTTCGGTTCAGCTTCGCAGAACTGCTGCCCACCACAAAACCCTACATTGCAACAGCCGGTAATTGCCGAAATTGTAGAATATGTCCTCGCTGAAAGGCTCAGAAGTGATACTAAGAATGGAATGAACACCAAAGTGGGGAGAAACGGGAAGCTGGAGGGAGTAGGAAGTTAAGATTACCCAAGCTATATGCACTCTGTAAGAAAACAAGAAACCTTCAATCTCCACAACTATCAGGCAGTGCTTTTCACTCCTACTGTAAAATTGGAAAATAGAAAGTGCCTTTTTACTCTATGATGGAATAAAAATAAATAGCAGCATTTAGTCAAATAATGAATCGTGTGCCCCGTATAGCACAGGCTGCACGTTAGCCCTTGCACTCGGAGCGGGGAAGGCAGCGCCGGCTTTCCGTGCGTTCGCTGTGCCGCGAGCGCCGCGCGGGTGGCTCAGATCAGCCTGCGCGCGCTCGGAGCGCCGTCTTCCCTCCGTGCCATGCAACAGGGCACCTGGAGGGTGAGCAGGATCCTCATTTACCTTACGGCCCTTTTGTATCCCAGGAGCAAGTGAGGGAGTGTTTCGGTGGAGCGGGGCCACTGGCAAAGCGCTGCGAGGGCGGCCGGGCCTGCCCGGTGGCGCGGGGCTTGTGCAGCAGGGACACGGAGGGACACGGAGCCCGCTCGCCTGCAGCTCCACGCAGGGCACAGCCCCCAGGCACGCGGCACAACAGGGACCTGCCACCCGCCTCACCTTCCCTCCCTGCTCGCGGTTCCCTACAGAAAGCAGGATTTCTTCCAGCTTATCCCCCATTGCGTGCAATAGCCCATTCCAGTGCAAGCACGGGTTGCCACTGTAAATACATCTGCACTGGAGATCCTTGCTAGCGCAGCCGAGCTGGTCACAAATCATCTGACATCACACCCAGGCCAGCTGAGCTGCGATGGTGCAGCGCACACTTGGGACTAAAGTGGATTTGGTGCCAAATTCTAATCTACCCTCATATTACTTTATACTTCTTGCCGGAGTAAAGGAGCCTTGGAAAGAGCATACGTTGTATTTATTATGACCCTTCTTGTGCTTCATCCTAGCGCAAATGAGAATCTGCATTTGTGTGTCTGTGTGTGTCTCCAAGTCGCTTCTAATCTCTCCGCCTGCTTATTTTAGGAGTATTTGTCACCCATCTGCATGCAAATAAAACTCGAAGAGGAGTCTGAGTAATAGGGAAAGAACAGCCTACCACTGTTTATTAGACTGCAGCTGATGCCATGGTAATAATTCCTGGGCTGGTGGATGGTGCTCGGCTTCCTCACGGACACTTCCTGCCTTCCCACGTCATTATGAAAGCCGGTAGTGACAGAGCATCTGATGGCAGCACTGGGAACTCCTCGGAGCGACCAACAGTGACACAGGCCCTGGAGCCGGATATTTTTGTTTTTCTGCTCATCCCCCAGGTCCAGATCTTCCTTTCCTTCCACACCAGAGTTGGAGCACATGACATGGCAGCACAAATGAGGCTTTTATTTCCCCTGCCCATGATATCCTTCTCCTATGGACAGATAACTTCATTCACGAGAACTGTCAGTCCAACTCCTTTCATTGCCATAAAATTATCTGGGAGAATATCCAGTGCATTCAGCTTTCAGTAGTGTATTTTTATGCTTTTCATCTTAGATTTCCCTGTCTGTTAAGGGGAGTCCCTAAGACTTCAAAACCTCCATTTCTTTTTGAGTGATTCTCTCCCTTTCCATTTGGCAAGTGACACAGTTTGCTGTGATTTCCTTATGGCATTTACAGCAGCATGACCCCTTTTATTTACTTCTCTCTCTGGGCATTCACATCACTGATAATTTCTCAAGAAAAGCGCACAGCTCCAGGGTTACCTGCTGCTGCAAACTGCACAGAGCAGCTCACCTGTATTTCATCTGACCTTCAAAACTGGTGACGAGTTTTTCCTTATCCTTTAGTGAAAACTACGGCTGATTCAGACCTGCTTACACAGATTCAAGTTTTCAGGCTCTCTACATTTTAGGCATAAACTAAATTTGAATGAGATCATTTGCACATGTACAACTTACATTTATGCATGCAAATCAGGCAATTAAGTACAAAATTACCTGATTTGCATACATGATGCTAGGACTAAGCAAGTAATATGCAACAAAAACATACTCTACTAATATTATTTTCTTCTGTTCAGAAATGATCTGCAACTGCATTAGGAAATAATCCAAGTTTTTTTCACAACTCAGAAAGATTTGTCTATCTAATGAACATTTCTAGGTGTACTGATGTGCTGGCTAATTCCTTTTTTTTGGGGGGGTATCATATTTGATAACTAACAGCGTTTTTTTCCCAAGTGTACAATTCCACTGCTTTTACATTTAGATTTAGCCTCAAAATTAATTTGCACAAATAAATCCGGAGTGCCCAAACCTTAAAGCATCACAACATGGATACCCCTCAAAATTTCCTTTTGAGATCAAATACTCCTTGATTTCTTTTCCCCTGTCTGCACAACCCAGCTGCTTTTCCATGAATACAAATATGCACTTGGCAGCTGCTTGTGTAGGAGGGGGAAAAAAAAAAAAAAAAAAAGGTGAAAATAAAAAGCGTGGTGAAT
>JAVCKT010027310.1:0-15384 GCA_032273925.1 Rhynchotus rufescens | reverse complement strand
AATGCACTAAGGATGAGCTAAGGCAGGCGAAGCAAGTGTAATGTCTTCATCAGCTAAGAAAGCCAAATCACAATAAAAACTAATAAACTCTTCCGATTTCTTACTGGCTTTTTTTTTTTTAAGAAAAAAAAAATCGAAGTGACTTCAGTGATGTCTCTTGCTGATGAATGACAGGCTTTGGGCAAGAATAATGTGGCTGGCAATCAGATCTCATTGATTTTAAGAAAAAGGACTTCTTTTTTCACCTCGCTGACATTTGTGAGAATATCAGCCCTTCGCTCCCTGGAGTCAAGAGTTTAAACAAATCACCATTGGAAAGCAGAGCACTCACCAAGCCTCGAGCAGAGCCAGGGATGCTGCAGGTCCAGGACAGCAATATGCCTTTCCCCTGGGGTACCTGCATGTACTGAATAGTTCAAATAACATAATGCAATTTATTTTATTATAATTATTATTAATTTATTTATGGGTAGAACACGTAATTCCAATATTCCAATGCAGATTTTAAGATTTGCTTACATGCCCTGAGGTAGGTTGTCATCAACCAGCTCCATCCTGGAAGGAAATTCAAAGAGAAAAGCGTGACAGGAACCTGTATGCAACGACACATGACATTTGCAATGGCAACTATCACATGGAACCACAGCAAAGAGCTTACTAGCAGGGATGTCAGAGGATCCCATCAAACCAGAGTTAGCAAATAGCACATAATAAAGAACAGTTCTTGAATGGTTTTCCTGGGCCTAAGCTACAAAGATAGAAAGAATATTGCTGTTTCCTGTCCTCCTCAAAACATGTCATGATGTCTGGGAGAAACACTAGAAAGTCAAAAAAACTCCGGTCCTTGATATTTTTCCTTGTATAAGGGTTGCTACCACTTGCAGCTTCCTGCTTAGATCATCTCTACAGAGCAAGTCAGCAAGAGGCTTTTGCACAGTGAAACTCCTTAGAGCAAGGATGTCAAAGCAGGGAGCACGGAGGCATCCCAGGCCCGCGCTTTGTAGGAAGAAGAAAAGTGCTTCCAGCTTTTGAAACCTTCTTTTAAGCAAGTCAGTTCATCTCATTAGAGGCAGGCTGCTAAGCTGAAGTCGATTCTGCAAGAGATTAGGACAGCAGAGAAGTAAAATTTAAATGCCCCTTTTCAACTTAATACGTATAGGACATAACCTCTATGTTAATGCAGTCCTAATAAGTAGCCCGGGTTAAAAGAAGACTTCTCCTGTTTGCCATTATCCAGATGGATTTATCAGCAGTTGTGCTAGGATGGGACCTGCAGTGTTCACACAAGACTTAAACGGTGACCCAAGCCAAACGTGGGGAAATTCAAAGAGGTTCGACGTCTGATTTGGACACCTTTTTAGCAACCAAAAGGCAGAAAAAAAGGGCCCCAAAAAACAGGGGCTTGAATCACAGGTGCATCCCCCAAGCTCCAGCCTTGCTCGACTCCTGCCTAGCAGCAGCTCTGCAGTCTGCATTTGCTTCAAGGTGAGCTCTCTCTTTCATTTAATTTGACCACGTCGACACCATTTCTGTGCTCACATTCAAGCGAAGCTCATTTTTCCTGGCAAGCCGCCAGTTCAGGAAAGCACTGCGCATAATTCATAATTATTCATGCATAATTCAGGAATTATTTGCATACAGTAAACAGGCCATCATCCTGATGAAGTGTCAAACGAAAGAAAGCACTAACGAACGAATGGAGAAAAGACGAGGAGGGATCATGAGACAGAGGGAAAGCAAGTGGGGCTGGGAACGTAACCTTTAATGAACTTTCCAAAGCTCCCACGTGAAACCAGATACACCAAAACACCCTTAAGTCCAGTCCCAAACCATCCCCTCTCCCACACTGGTATCCAGGATGGCACAGGTTATATCCAAGATGCATTTTCAGGCTGGTCCAATGCTCATTTTGGGGGGAAAAAAGCTCTTTCCAGTCAACCCAGGAATTACTCTTCCAAGACCCAATAATTCAAACGACACTTTGCTGTCACAGGTGAAGTGTTTCGTTACTAATGGTTTCTTTTGCTGTCTCAGGAGGCTACCTGCACTCTCCCAGGCTCTTATAATGCATTATGGATGGAGAGATGATTTTAATCATTTCGCTGCAAGAGCAAATGTTTTCCAGCCTCAGCCAAGCCTCTCACTCACTGTTGTTGAGAAAGGCTCCCGATCACCTTAAAAACATCTTTTAAATTAAAATTTAATAGTAAAAATATTTAAAATATTTAAAAACATATTAAAAGAAAGGCTCTTGTAATATTAAGAGCACTTATCATCTTCAGATAATTCACCAGGGAAGAAAGGGAGAGCAGAAACCCTCTCCAACATCCTGGTCTGGGGTTCATTCACCTTATTTTGCAGTGAGCATTACAGTCATTGGAGAGATCCTGCTATTAATGATAGGAAAAAATGAAATGAATTTTTTTTTTAATGAAAAAAAAAAAGCAGATTGAAACATTATTTTCAGCTTCCAGGACTGGGAGAACACCTATCTTCTTTTTAACGTATTTTCATACATCAACATATTATGATTTATCAATGATTAGGTGTCTTAAAAGACCCGATTTCACTAACTGCTTCCACTGAAGAAGAAATCGCTATCTTGCTATGGATTTATTATACTCCCTCCAAACTGAAAACACACCTATTATTAACAGAGGGCCAGTCGGCACTGTCGCTAAATACAGTTACCAAAACATTCATTATCTCTAAGCATTTCGATTATATTACAGTTTGCTCATTTATACCCTTGTATCAAGAGAAATGAGCTGGAATTTGAAGGACAAAAGGAAAGACGGGCTCTCTTTCTAAGGACTTGTTTGTTTGCTTGCTTTTTAAACAGAAAGATTTTGCATAGAGATGATATTATTTACAGTCGCTTCTTCAATTTTGCAGATTTCGGGGCTTTCTCTTCTTTTTTTAAAGCTCATGAATGTATTGCCTGGGAAGGCAGAGATTGGGCGATAACGATATGGGCTGCAGTACCTCTTGCAAAGAGCTGCCAATTTCTGCATAATTCTCTGTTTCACACTGTTGGGTGCCTGATAAAAAGCTCTTTTATGGTGAAGATGGTCCATGAGCAAACGTTTTCAGCGAGGCGCATGGGAGAAGGCAGGAGCGCTTCACGCTGCAGGAAAACATCCAGATTTGCAAGAATTTAAGTTGGAGGCCTCCTGCTTTTTGAAAAGCAGATTGGAATGAAGGGGGAAAAAGTATTTTTAAACTCCTGTTTCCTTGCTCTGACATAGACTTCAAGGCTGGTGTCTAATTTCCTCCTGCCATATGAGGAACCATATCCTGAAACTAAGGAACGTTTGCACAACTGCTGCACAACACAGCACAAGAATGGGACAATTTGGGACAATTTACCTCTTGTCACACCTTGGCCCTGGGAAGTGCCCCGATGACGGTCACAGGCACCAATGGTCTTGGACTGGCTCCATTCCCTGGTTTCAAAACATGTTGGAAAGTATCAAAGGGGCAGAAATGACAGCAGAAACTCCCCTGGAGGCTGCTAGCCAAGGAAGAGGTTTTGGGTTTCTTTTTTTGGTCATCCCAAAGCAGCATCACTGTGAAAACTCCCCACTTCAGCGCATAAACCAGCAGTGCAAAGGAGAGAACATCGGCAACAACTTTGTGCCCGGGAATTCAGGCTCAACCTCGATGAGCCTCAAATGAGTTCAGAGTCACCCTGGAAGAAGCACTGGGTTGAAATTTAATTTCAAGCAAACTTCCTAAAACCAAAACAAAAAAAAAAAAAAAAAAAAAGTAAAGAAGGCATAAATTGCATGCCAATGAGGCAAACCAGAAGAAAGCTGGTCTTGGTTGAACATTTTGAGGTCTCAGCTGAGAGGAGGAGGCCAGCAGAGGACCACAAAACTGGAGGCAGCAGCCAAGACCTCTGGAAATTGCCCCCTTAGGGATGGGCTCCAGCACAATCCCAAGGGCCAGGAGCTTCCTGGGGCCAATGAGAGGATTTTCTGCTGTGTTGATCAGCTCAGGAGCATCCCACAGACCAGGGAAATGCCAGAGAAGGGTGTTTTCCTTTAATGGTCCCTGCATTTCTCTCCTACTGCACCTGAAGAGTGCAATGAAAGGAAAAAAGCACTTGAATCTATTTATAGGCTCCAAGAAAAAGCCTGGCACCTCCTGAAACACTCTGCTGGGCAGGAGCTGTGCATTTTCAGGAAGGAATGGCACTGTTCCCATCCTCCTTGAGGGAACCATCGTCCTCCTCGAAGCATCTGCCCTAACAGACACATGCTCCGATGGCTCCTCGCCACCTGGTTGGCCACAGGAGACTTTCCTGCATCCGAGAATCCATATCCAAGCTGTATCTTCCTGGCAAAACCCCATGCAGGATACCCACTGCTGAACCAGAGCTGCAAGTCCTGCAGCAGGACCCAGCAGGGCTCAGTGGAACCAGAAAGCTCCACAATGGAAAACCTTTAGACTCCACTTCAGAAAGAGCTCCGTGCTGGGCTCAATGACTACCTGCAAGGACCTCGTTTGTAGGGAAGGCATGACGAGCAATTTCTCTGCTCACACGTATGTGAAGCTGCGGCGCGTGAGGCAGAGCCGCTCTCGCAAACCGCATCAGATCCACCTTCTGCTCAGATCAGAGCTGCTGCACAGCTATAAAAAGGCTTTTGATTTGGGAAAATGAGAGCCTAGCTCGGCTGTGCTAACGAGTCGGCTTCATTTGAAGAGGTCAGCACCAAAGCAGAGTGTGTGGCAGGGTGAAAACTCAAAGATTCTTGACCATTTTCCTTGCATCACATAGAGGAGCCCTACCAAAAATGCCCATGGAGAAGGCAGAGCGCCCAGCCTTGCAGGTTACTCAATCCTACTTAATTTCTCCCATTGGAAGAGACACATAAATCCAAGAAGGGAGCAAACAACATAATTAGCAAGCAAATTGCCCATTGTGATATGATGAAGAGGGAATAGGAGAGAGGCAACCAGTTGAAGTGAACTGCTTGCAAATAAGTCTCCTGCTGGAACAGGCTGCATAGACAATTTCTCAGAAACTTATTACCTCTGCATGAATCAGAACTGGCTTGAAAGCAGGAGGGAACAAAAAAAGGTAAAAGTTCACCAAAACCTAATTAGAAACAAGGATTTGATCGGCCTCAGAGTTAACATCACAACTAGAGCCACATAAACAAGGCTGGCTTTCCTGTGGATTGTGCAGAAAGATGTTAAATAACATCCACTGCTGTTTCTAATTCAGCCAGATGCTGCAAAATGATGCCAAAGTGCTAAAAAAAAAAAAAAACCACTGATTTTCTGTACCCGAGTGTCAGTAACTGAGCTCATGAAGATGTTAATAATTTGCGTAGGCGTGCAAAATGCTGTTGGTTGTCCACCCAGCAACACTTAATTGAATTAAAAGGATTCCTTCTGCACCTCCAGTGAGGAGGCCCAATTTCAAGGCAGGGGCACAATCTGTCATTCAGCACCAGGCTGTTATAGGAGACCCAGCGGATGACACGTGCGTGGCACCGAGGAGATGCCAGCTCGGGAAGCCCCGCTTTAAATTCCAGCCTATCCTCCTGTTTATCATAGCCTCCATCTTTTTGTCATCAATCTGCAGGATCCTACTGCTGTGCAGAGATATCGCACATTAAATCTATCAGAAAACATTATTCGGAAGAGCTCCTGGCCACAGCAGCTACACGATGTCAGCCAGCCAAAACAGGGCTGTAGCTGAGGGCAACAACTTGGATCATATGTTTTACTAATTATACACAGGGAAAAAAAAATAAGATGTAAACAAGCTCCATAAAGATTATTACGCATGAGCTAATGTTTTTGCACAATTCACAAATTACCTATAACTCCTCTCCTCAGATAAATAATGTTGGAGCAATCAAGCTGACATTTCATACCCCTGCCTATGACTTCATTGTGGCTCTCAGGAAAATTACCCTTAGATTTATGGTCTTATTAACCCACGACCCTGAAAAATGTCTGATGAGACTTGTTTATCATCCCAGTCTGGTGGCTGAAAACAGCCTTTTTCTTGATCTACATGACTCAGTGCAGAAGCAAAATGACTCTGAACTGAATGCCTAACAAGATGGGCAGAAAAAAAGGAGCCCCAACTTCACATGGACGTGAATGCCTGTTTTGCCGAGCAGAAGAGCTGTCTTGGAAGGGAGAGCAAGCAGCATGTCTTTTCTTTGCAGCTGAAGATCAGTCTCACACAAAACGGGACTGCTCGAGACAAAGCGTTGAGTGAGCGTCTAGAAAAATTATCTACCTTGATGTGGCCTCCTGCAATGTTTGAACTTCTCAAGGCCGTGACTTCACCTGCCTGCTCAGAAAACAGCAATTACCTGTAGAGGTAAATGGAGACCTTTTTTTCTTCTTCCCTGGAGGAAACCACAGCAAATAAAAAGTTATCTGCTCACCCAAGAAGGACTCAGGTTGACTTTCTATCCTCCAGCCACAGCCATGCAGAGAGGAGGTGGGACATCAGCTTCTATGTTATCTAACACATTATTATTTTGACACTATTTTCTTCTGCATTGCTGGAAGAACAGGAATGCCTTTCTGAAACCATGTTACTCTGCAAATTGCTCCAATTTGTGTCTACAAAACATTCATCCATGGTCAGCCATGACTAGAGTAATGGCATGAGACAAGCATGCCCAAGCCAGCACTGCAAATTAAGCTGGACTTGCTTCCTTCGAGCAAGGCAGCAGCCACTGATGCAGGCCTAGCCTTGCCTGGACTTGAACATAGGGAGTGAACCTGAACTAACATCTGGTCAATCTTTATATCCCTAAACAACCTTTGAATGTCCCTAGAAAGCAGTTGTGAAGCACTGTCAGGTTCACCAATCTAGCACCATTTTCAACAAACTGGCACCAAGGGCCTTTGGCCCAAGGCCCACAGGGCCACAGGACAAGGCCACGGGACAAGGCCACCTTGTCCCTGCTGCCTTCTTTCCACATGGGGTATTCTTGAGGCAACTACGGGGCAACAGCAACCCTGATGATCACAGTCCACATTTCATCAGTGGTCATATACAGAATGACTCAATGAGCACAGATGTTCAACCTGATGAGGGTTTTCTCCATGCTCTGAGGAATATTTCCACAATTAAACCTCTCCAGGGCCTGCGACCAAGCTGGCACCAACATGTAACTTCCCATAGACGCATCCAGCTGTTAAACTTGCAGATTCAGCCTCTTCTAGGGCTCCTGTCTTACCTAAAACTACTTCTGGACATGAAACACAGCATTTCCTCCTGGTGCCCATGGTCTCCTTCACTGTGACCTTCATAGCCTTTAACTCAAGGTATTTTGGAATTACACTAATGTCTCTTATATTATGTAAGGCAGATTAGAATTCTGTTCCATTTAATCTAGCTCATCCATCATATATTTAACTTTGCACATTACCATTCTGAGCAAGTATTTTAAGAATCAAGGCTCCATTAAACCCATTCAATTGCCCGTTGGTCTGGGTAACCCTTATCACCAGGTGCAATAGCTTTTAATAACTGAAATAGAACATTATGAAAATAAAAATACAACTGCTCACCGTAGAGTAGCACCAGGCCCTCTTTTTGAAGCCGCTCAGGCATTAATCCTGCAGCTTATAAATAAATGAATATTTTTTAAAAGGCGAGGAAAGGTTGTTGAAACAGGCAGCTAAGCAACATCATCTGTCATTGATTTTGCTCTTTTAAGCAGGTAGGTCTTTTATTTTTCCCCATCCTGCACACAGAGAGAGGCTTTGATGTTTTATGCAACACTGTCACTTACCGCAAGGCAACGTGGAGTTCATTGCAAAATTCAGGCTGCACAGACAGTCCAACCTCGCCGCTTCTCTCCTCCTATTCGGGAAATATTTTGTATTTAAGACTATTAATACCGCTGGAAAACTGTGCTCAGAAAAGGCACGATTGGTGCCTCAGTCCTAATCACTTTGTAATTAGACGTGCTTTTAGGGACTTCAAAGTAAGGGGAAACGTCGGTCTGTTCCCTTATTATTCTTACTCGAAGTCATGCTTGTAAAAACTTCAAAGTGCCTAAAAAATCAGTCCGATTTCATACGTAATTAGTTCTGGAACTGATACTTCCAAACAGAAGCCTAAAACAATAATAACCCACTTTCCAGCAGCCGGTGAGGAGCAAAATAAGACAGACACGTCAGCGGGAATCAGCAGATACCGTCAGCATCTCCACACGGGCAGCGCTCCCGAGAAGGGCAGGACCTAGAAACACAGTTTGAGCACTCGGGTGCACAGCAGGGACACGCTCCGAGGTCTCCAGAGACCACGGGAATCTGGCACAATATCCAGCGAAGGAGCAAATAACCCGCTCATCACTCAGCCCCTTGATCTGTGTTATTGTGTCAGACAATTATCTTCTTCCAAAGGATATAATTGTCGATTCTCGAGGCTGGGCAACCAGGATAAAGCTAATTAGGGGTGGACAGCAATGTTGTCGCTCTGATGAAATGTGATAATCCACTCTATAACAACAGAATAAAAATAAGTGGAAAATAATAAAATGCTGTGGGTCTTTTGTGACCAGGAAATCACACCCGACCAATGTCACATCAGTCCTTATAAGACACTTATCTTGCTGGAGCAGGGAAATACAGTTGTGCTCAACCCGCTCAAGCTGAGTTGGTGAAAACCCTTGGGAATTATTGCCTGGAGATGGAGAGGATGGGGAGTAAGAGCAGGGAGCAGCTTATGCTGGAAGGGATTGGAGGAGGAGTGTCCCAGTGGGACCACCCTGCTTATGGTGGCCTTTAAGGATGCTGTGGGTGAGATGCTCCATTCGCCTCCCAGGGAAACTCCACATCAGAAAAGATGGAAGAGGGGATTTCAACAGAGCTGCTCCCAACACCAGTCTGGGGGCAAGGAACCAGCTCCCACGAGCCTGGGATGGAAGCATTTTCCCATTGAATTTTTCCCCTCAAAATACAGAGGCAACTCCCCAAAATATCTTACCATTGAGTGCACAAATGCAAGTTAATAAAAGCATTTCCATGGAAATTTTGCCCTGTGGAGATTGGGCACCACGGCGCAGGGATGTCAGGACAGCCACCAAAACCCTGCGAAAATAAACTGTTTTAACTATTCCCTGCAAAATAAACCGTTTTAACTATTTCGATGCCAATCTGAGCTGCAAAGCCCAGCAGCAGCCGTGAGCATCCAACCTGCACCAGCTCCAAACACCAACAGAGTGAAGAAAAATCACCAAATTGGATGGCTAAGATATTATCCTATGTTTATTAAATAAGCCTTTAATCGGGATTGATCTCCTGTAGGAGGGACCGCCAATGCCAAAAGATACTTCAGGTTTTAGGGATGAAAATGTGTCTTGGTGATAGAGCATAGACAAAGTCTCCTACTGGGTGGCTCTGCTCACTTGTTTTGGATTGGGGTTTTGCTTTTAAAGAGAGTTGTGGGTTTCTCTCAGGACAGTGCAACATTCAGCCTTAGCACAATTCCATGTAAATCGATGGAAATACCTGGAAATGATTGAGTCCCAAGAATGAGTTTATATTCAGCCAGTCAATACAAATGAGAACATCATTCCCCATTTGCTAGGATTTTTTAACTCTTTTTTTCTTAAGCAAATTTGTTGTTTGAAGTATCTGGACTATTTGCTTAATAAAGGCTTAAAAGGGGCTTAAAAGGGCTTAAGTAACAAGCTGCCATTTGGATTTTTACTTGATTATTGAAGCAATTTGAGTCTAAACCTGGATCTGCAGGAGACAGAGGGAGCAGAGCCAGGAGCCACTGGGCAATTGCTCTCCACTTAATATAAAAAAAAAATGAACAAAAATCCTTTTTACCTTTGCAGAGACTGGGGTTTGCTCCACGAAGATGCACAATATTTGTAATTCGAGACCTTAAAAACAGGCAGAGCGAGCAAAAAGAGCTGCAATTCTAAAGCCTGTTCCCCAGCTAAAGGATACAGGGAAAAGAGAATGAAGATTAAAGTCAACAGGCTTTTGAAAGTGTGTTCATCGTGCAACCTTAAATAGACTAGCTAAATGCATCAGGCTGAAAATCTGTCTTGAGTAGCTTTTAATTCTGACACTTCATCTGCTATTTAGCATGAAATCACTCAGCACTTTCCTCCTTCACTTTATTTTTTATTTAGGTAAAGACGAACAGCGTATTTTTGTCTGTTTAAAGAAGCCCAAATCATGGTGGGCTAAGAGAAAATGAAGTAAAAATGAAGTAAACTCTAATTAAAGACATTTGGTCACCAAAGAATTGAATTCTGGCTACCACAGAATTGAAAAGCAATTAAAAAAGACTTTTTTTTTTTTCTTAGAAAAATCTCGAAGAAATTCTTAAATCATAATTTGCCCCTGTCTTTACTCCCATTGCCATCTCTCCCATGCTGGGAAGGAACAAGATGGGTATAGCAATGTATCAGGGTAGCCAACATTTGGGTCACCCTGCTGGGGGCATGCAAGCCCTAAAATTTGCAGAATTACTCCAGAAAACACATTATAAAATCAGCATATTCGTGCCTTGCTGCCTGGAGGGTGCTTTGACAGACATTCAATACCATTTTTTATTATTACTGCAGAGAATTATCAAGGAGAAATGCTGGGAACACTCAGAAAACCTTTTTACAGGTTTATATTTAATTTAAGCATCTAATCTAATTCCTCTGTAGCCCTTTCTTTTTGTTAAATTAGGACTTAATTTCTTCCCTGCCATTTGAATGAGTTCCTATCTGTGGCCGTGCAGAGAAGCTGAAATTGGAAATTACAATTTGGGGGGCGTCAGGCAGCACAGGGGGAATGAGGAATGGTTTTTCACATGGACTTTGACATTCATTAATTTTCTTTTATGTCACTTTTTGCTCTGCACGACAATCTCATTACAGCCCAGATGCTTTGCAAGAGCTCGGGGAGGCCCCAGCTCTGCTCCCAGTTACCCAACTGGGACGGTGCAGCATCTCCCCTCCCATGCACCAAAACATATAGCCATTTTTATCATCTATTATATCAAAAAAATCGCCTTTAGAAGCTTGCCGGGAGTTTTGCTGCCGTGCTCATTGCGTGAAAAAAACACAGCTTTAATTTGGGGCTGCAGCCTTTAATGCTGGAGGAGGAGAGAAGCCCTCGGGAGCCCGTTTAGGAGATGGGAGGGAGCGCTGCAGTCCCGCATCGCAGCCGTTTAGCGAGCGGAAACTCCAGCTGGGAGTTAACCCATTTTGCAGGAACTGCCAAACCTCTGGCTTTAATTATTTTAAACACCCTTTTTCCATTCCCATTGCCTTTGCCCAGAGACCTCCCAGTATTTTTTCAAGGCAGCTTGGACGCAGAGCTCAGGGGACCACCTGCCATCGGACTTATCCAGGTACACCGAGAAGGTTGGCCTCAAATCTTGCTTTTACACATAAAAATCATTTCCCCCCGCCCCAGCTCCGCAGGTGCAGCTAAAGTTAGTTCTCCTTTGTGCCTGGCTTTTATTCCTGAACAGCAGATTGCCTGGAGAGAAGGATGGAGGGAGTCTGTGCAGGGGCTCGTGCTTTGCAAGGTCACAGCAGGCTTGCAATGATGTAAGTCACTAATAGCACGGCCAGACACAATAAATGACACAAAAGTCCAGAGTGGGAAATTAAATATAATTTCAAAGTGATACTTATCCTACTTGGAAAGAGTGTCGGCTTTACAGACGCCTGTGCAAGACGTAGGTATATTAAATAGACACGTTTCATGCAAATACATATCCTTGTACTAAAAGTAGTGTTGGTTCATCTCTGGGAATCCAGTAATTCTCATTAGCAACTCATGGTTGGCCTTATCTAACGCAACAGCACAGGCTAATGTATGCGGAGAAACACATCAAAGAAACTAAAAGACAGCTTTGTGCCTTTGCGAGTAGTAAAAATAGTAAGAACTATCAGTTATTTTCTTTCTAAAGTAGCATAAAAAAAAGTAACCACTACCTACGAAGGTTGGCAATAATCTCACATGGATATAAACCACAGCAGACGCCTCGTGGTGCTCTCGCAGCCCCACAAATCCTCCCTTCCCTCCCCTTTACAGCCCTCTCCGGAGCCCTCCAGCCTTGCTGGCTCCCCCCTCCATCCCCTTCTTGTCTCCTGGTTTGCAGCTTCCCAATATCTCTTTGCTACAAGAAAGTGGCCTCCAAATGGCAGGCTGAAGCTCTCCAAAGTGGATGCACGATTTGCAAAAATCTAGGCTTAACAGTACTGTTAAAATAAGCATTACAAAACTTTAAGACCACCCAGATGTCAAGATATTGGTGCAGGCTCTTGCATAAAAACCCTTCTCCTTTTCCCTCCCTGTCTCTCCAAGTCAGTCCCCTCTTCTTCAGCTGCCAGGAAAGCTGCTAAGTAGCCAGAGATGCAAGTCCTTCCAAAACCTCCCATCTCAGCTCCTGCTTCAGTGCCCGGGCTTTGCCCATCACCCGCAAGCCCCTCTCTCAGCCAGGACTCTGCCAAGAAGGCTAAATAAGATAGAGATCGTTTGATAATTGATGGATGGATTGATACTTCTCAAAATAGTAACTGCTATTTCATCTCCCTTCAGCCTGGTGGACTTTCAATGAAGCTGGAAGTTGTCCCAGCGACCATATGGCACACGTCATCTTCACCAAGCTCGCTAAATCCCCCAAAGTCCATATTCATACATACGTATATAAATATGGAAAAGGCAAAGGAAATGAGGTTCCTTAGGAACCACAGCTTCTGGAGTATCCCTGAGCTGCAGCTGTCTGTTGAACGGTGTGATTTTTCACACCACATAGTGCCAAAGGAAGACTAAAAAAAATATTCATCTTAATTTGGAAAAGATGAAAAAATGAGAGGTAAAACTTGAAATATTTCTTCAAATATCCAGATTGACAGCATGATGTAATGAAAATGCAAGAGGGTTTTTTTTTAGGGAAAAGAGAGCAAACAGAGCTGCAGCTTCTACCCCTACCAGCACCACTGAGCCCAGGACATGTCTGGTGACACCAGGGTGTCACAGTCACACTGTCCAACTGCTCAGCCACTGCCCACCACCTTAAATTATTCTTACAAGCAATCAAAAACAGAACCAAAACTTCAAGAAAACCACTCTTCTTCCGCCTTACCTGATGGAGATCCACAGGGCTCTGCTCTGCATCCCGGGATGGCCTGAGGGATGAGCCAACCTCAGGCCATCCACCCTTTGTCCCCTCATCAGGGCCACTTAAATGCAGTAACTATTATCACTAGAAGCAGAAACTGCTTTAAGCATATGGAAGAACATAAAAAGCTGCATCCTAGATCCACTATATAATTGCAAGGTGCGGCTAAAGAAAATACTATAACTTAAGGACACTAAGGCATCATTTCTGTGACTATAACAGACAAGTGGTACATGATACCACAAGGGGTTTTCTCTTCATAAAAGCACCTTATTGAAAATGGACGTTGAATATTTGCTACAACTCTGCATTCAGAGCGAGCTGGGGTTTGCAATCCTACAGTCAAAGAAGCTGTAATGGGCATCAAGTCACTTCACATTGCACTACAAAAGAAAACAGTCTGAAGTCTTTGACAAATCTTTGATGTTTCCTTTTCAGCCCTGGTAAGCAGATATTACCTATTGTCATTAGGAACACTTTAATCCACAGGGATATATGAAAAAAACCTCAAAGATTAATTTTATTGAAGCGCTACATTTAATCTGCTACGCCGTGTCCAATGCTGATGGCAAAACAGTGTTCAAAAAGAATTCTTCCACTTTAAATAGAGCCAATAATGGGTTGCTGAATTAAATTGCAGCCAGTTCCTAGGCTGTTCTTAAGGCTTAAGTACAAGCCTGACAACTTATAACCCCAAGAGAAGGGTTTGAAACCACCTTAAGCTTTGTCCAAATGGGAATACCAGTGCAGATACTCACTTTTAAAGAGCACTTCTTCCTCATCCTCTGCACACTGGTGGCCAGATGTACTTACAAATATCCAAGAGCTGCAACCAAGCCCTGTTTCAGGTGAATTAATAAAGTATAAATGAAATATGGATTTAGCCGCAAGCAGTTTCTAAAAGGTCGGTGTCTAAACTGAAAAACAAAATCAGTAGGACACTTAGATGATAAAGCAACATTTTCATATCTGGTGCTTTCCTTAACTTTGAGCAGAATAGTTAAGGTGAATACTCTGTTCATCTGAACCGGCTGCTCTCTAAGAGCACCCGCTGGTGCTACTATCCCAGCTGTGATATCTTGCAAAACTAAGTAGAATTAGGACTTTTTTTGTTGTTTTAAAGAGGAAGAATTGCTTTCAATTTTAACCAAAATAACCATGAAACCACAAACTTTTATACACACACACACACACTTAGGTAGTGATCACTAGTAAACTGCATAAAGAATAATTATCAGTACTTCAAAAATTGACACCATAACAATACTACACTTTGGTGCAGCGAGCAGGAACAAAACAGAGCATACTACCAGCATGTCTATTAAGCTTTATATCACTGTTGGCAATAGGCAGCACAATAAACTAAGCAGAGTGATTTAGACCCCATTTTCCCCAACGATGCCCCCCATGCCTGTGTTCATGGGCACAAGCACTTGCAAAATATGATGGGAAACTCGGAGCAATCCTGATAGCAACAGCCTTACAGGAGTGTGCGAAGCCACAACCTGTCAGTGCACTGTATTTTGGAGCAACTAAAGTCTTCTTTACATTTGCGTTGCTAAATATTTAAGTAGCAGTTCTCTCAAAAAAAGGAAAATAACTTTTTTGTATTTGCGGTTCTTAACAATAAAGTGGGTAAGTCTGGCCAAAATAGTTTCCTAAAAGATCAAAATACCCATTCAAGATCACTTCTGCATTGGTTTTCCTAGCAAATTAATCTATCCACAGGTACACCGGGTGTGTATCCTGGCGAGAGTGAGGCAGAGGAAGAAAACCAGATACATTAATGAGGTAGCTCAGACTGGATAACTGCAGTTAAAAGTTTTATTGAACAAAAGAAGGTAAAACATGGTAGTCCAAGTTCACTGAGCAAAAAGCAGCTCTCCCGCTGAAGCTGCGCTTTGTGCTAAATAACCTTATTAACTGAGACTATACAGAGGACACAATATGCAAGTTCTCAACAGCAAAGGAGAAAAGGTAGATTAAATTTGATTTGATGGGACGGCCTGGTCAAATTCAGTGGCTTAAGGGAATGTTTCTAGCCCTTATCTACCTATATTCAGTACAGGGGTACACAGCAGGATATACAACTGCACTGAATTCCCATATGTTAACAGTGTGTGCTCCCATGCAAGCGGAAGCCAATTCTTGAAAAAATCCTAATTTTAAAAAACCAAACATTTTAAACCTTTTGTTTGATCACCACTCAACTGACTCAGGAAAATGACACTGAACATGTTATAAAA
>JAVCKT010027309.1:0-11990 GCA_032273925.1 Rhynchotus rufescens | reverse complement strand
TAACTATAAAAAAAACGACCTCGGCATTGACAAAGTTGAATTCAAAACTTTGCAGATTAACAACAGTTTGTTATTCTAGCTAAAACAGTGCTAAGGAAACAAAAATGCCATCATAATAAGCTAAGACAGGGAGAGGGAGAATTATTCAGCTTCTGAAGATGGAGAGACATGGAGCGATTACCTAGAGGCAGACTAAGCAAGCTGAGGCTAGTGGGGCAGGAACATCCTCCAGTCCAGAGCTCCTGGGCATCCCCACGGACTAGCCAAGGAGGACGAGAGCAGCAACCCCTCTGCTGCACAACAGGCACAGAGAGCTGCAAAGAACTACAGCGAATGTGCTAGAAACGGATAAAATTCTGCTCAAAGGACAGAATGAGGCAGAACTAGCCTACCAGTTTTAATCTCAAAACGGGATGCAACCCCTTTTTCCTTCCCCCCTCCCAAGAGATCAAGGGCAGTTCAGTTAAAGTGCCCATTTCTCAGATATTTACCATTTCAAACTAAGCTGCACTGCCCAGAGCCTGACAGAAACCTGAAAGCTCAACCTGCATTTCAGTGGAGAAAGGCTGCAGAATCTGGAACGTGATATGAACCTTAGCAGTTCCTCTAGCATGATTACAAACTCATGTGCTTGGGCTGGAGGATTCAAAGACACTCATCCAATATATGGAATTTACATGGATTGCTGGGGCTGAGTTCCTTTAAAGCAAATGTGTGTCCATTGTGTCCATTTAGGACAAAAGGAAGTCTAAGTAGGTACTTTTAGGTTAGGTACAATATATTTGTACTTGGTTTCAAATTGGTTTTGCTAAGAAACTTCAGGTTTGTCTCTTATCCTGCTTAATGCAATTTGGACTTTCTCAACAGCCTGACAGCACCATCCACTCCAATCTGAGCTGAATGGGCCAAAACTAACATATAAAGAGGCAGTTCCAATGCAATATATTTTGAGGGCAATTTTGATCCAGGGCCCCTCTGCATCATCTTCATTTACACTTCAATTTTGATATTAAAGAAAGGTAAAAGAGGCATGTTGAAGGCCATGTCTGAAAGCAAGTCCCTAGTCTCCACGGTCTACATTGACTTTATGTAAGCATTTTTGAGGGAAAGGAAAGGTAGCTTAAGTTCTGCTACACATAAGCAGTAATTTTCACAAGAACTTCCCTTCCTTCCTTGTTTCCAGAATCCATATAAAAACATTCTCCCTTCATTACTACCTTTAAGTCTTGATACAGATATAGAATTCTGTCCATTTTCAAAAGCTGAATGGATTGTCAAGACTTTAAAAGACTCCCTGAAGCTAAGAAGAACTCAAATTAATGAATTCTATCTCCAGGGAAGGAAAAAAGGGTTACAGTGGGAGTATTAATCCATTCTAGGCTGTAATTACATTTTAACAAGAAAAGATGGGTTTGTATGTCACTTAATTATACCTCAATATCCCTCTGGAAATTGAACAGGTCAATTCGCTGCCAGTTACTGCCATCCAGGGCCAGAACATTCCATGCCTTTATTGGGGGAAAAAATGTAAACGTGTTGTTAATATGAAAAAAAACGCCAGTGGGGACCTAGTTACAGTTTGTTCCTTTCAGAAACGACATTTTGCTTAGATGAAAAAGCAACAAGTCATTGCAACCAGCAAGGAAAACCGTTCGTTACCAGTATCCCTGGTTCTGCCCACGGCCTCACCTACCCGGCGCGCTCCTCGCCAGGCTAACGTGGCCCGGACGCTCCCGCGGCCGCGGCGAGGCCGGGCCCGCAGCAGGAGGCTCCGCGGAGGCCAGGCCATCTCCCCAGTTCGGGCTGGAAGCTAATCCCTTAACGAGCAGCTAAACCATGCGGATTGACTCCTTGAGGCTTGTGGGTCCGATGGGAAAGGGAGGGACACCAGGACACGGGCAAGTCGTGGGTGCAGAAGTGTCCCGGGTGCCTCCACGGAGGAGAGGAGCAAGGAGGAGGCAAGGAGGACTCTCAGAAACCCAGAATGTTCAAGGTTGGAAGGGACCTCTCGAGATCATCCAGTCCAACCTTCCTGCTCCAGCAGGGACACCCAGAGCACGGGGCACAGGGCGGCATCCAGACGGGTTTGGAGACCTCCGGAGCAGGAGCCTCCCCAGCCTCCCTGGGCAGCCTGTCCAGAGCTCTGCACCCTCACAGTGCAGAAGTTCCTCCTCACCTGGAGATGGAACTGCCTGGGTTGCAGCTTATGCCCACTGCCCCTTGTCCTATCGCTGGCCACCGACGAGAAGACTCGCTGTGCTCAAGGACTGTGCGGTGAGGTGCGCGGAGCCTGGCACCCTCCACACCTTCTCTCACCTCCCGCAGGAAAAGGCGTTCAAGGCAGTTCCCCAGCTGGAGAACCTCAAACAACTGTATGCTGTCCAAATAAAGCACCCGGCTCTTACCCGAGAGCCACGCGTGGCTCTGTGCATGGTCACGGCTTTGCAGCCCTAATGACACTTTACTACCCTTAAGTGCCTTTTTCTTTGGAGGGTGAAGTAGGGCGGGGCAGACAGGTGACAATGGGCTTATTAAAAAAAAATCACATTCTTTTTTCTTTTGTATGAAGAGAGAATCAGGAATTGAAAGTTAATAATTCAGCACTTAATGAATGCAAAAAAAAGTAATCAGTATAATACTACAACTAAAATAAGCAGCTAGATTTTATAACAAATGTAAAAGCACCATTGTGAAGGAGTGCATGTATAGACTTGCATCTTTATGCTATACACACTACATGCACTAAGCTAAATTTTCCATCACAATACATTAGTCTGTGCAAGCCAATGTATGGACAAATCAAGATCGGCAACATCAAGTATCTTTGATGGTCCAGGCTGGACAACGTTGACCTGGAACGATCTGGGATATTCCAAGAACATGGGATCATAACCGTAATGCCTGGATGTTACGCAGGGGTTTTATTGCAAATAGAAGTGTTTAGCCACAGTCCTCTTCTTATTCAGAGTATATAAAAATAAGAGCAAGTTGTTGCCCAGCCTGACCCCAAGATTGGTTGGTTTTGCACAGGAGTCGCTTGGCGTTGGGTCTGCCAGTAAGGTGAACATGACATTTTACAGGTTAACGATTGTTATAGCAATGCATCCGGTACACGGTATTAGAGGCTTGCAAGATAAAAGTATCTGCACAAGTCTAGCAACTTAAATGACTCGACCTGCTTTTGCAGGAGTTTTTCCATGTGGGTAATAAAGCCAAAGAGGTGAAGTACATAAAGCCATGGGCTATTTTGGAGACAGGACAGGGCCCTAAGCAGAATTTTTTTTTTTTTTTTTTTTAAATTTCACACTTGCATCAAATAAATCCAAGTGGGAAAGTGCTTGGTGCCTCTTTACCACGTAGAAATTTTGATTCACAAACGTGCTACACCTTCAGAAAAAGGCACAGATAGGCTATTTAGATGTTTCTAGGAGTTCTCCCAATTTTACCTGCAAGGAAGTCTGGAAGTGTGAATATTGCAACACAAGTACAAGGAACTGACAAACTGTACCAGCAACAACAAGAATTCTTACCCTGGAAACTTGAGCACAACGACATAGAGTGACCACATCCAGGAAAGAGAAAATTCTGCAACAAAAGCAAAAATACATACTTTTGGTTATTTGCATTTAAAACAAAGAGAACACACACACACAAAAAAAAACAATTAAAGAGAGTGGATACAGTAGAGCTTCATAATACATCTCAAAGCTTAATTGCAAAAAGAAGTGCAGATCAAACAATTAATAAATGAAAGTAGAAGCCACGGACACCGAACTACCACAAAATGCTAATCTCATACCTTGTAGTATTTACTGACAGTAAACAGACTGATTATTTATCTAAAAAGCAAATGCTTACAGCCATCACATAGCCTGGCTGTCAAACACGCCATCAGGTCAGGGTATGGCAAAATAAACAGGTATTGGCCACAAGAGTGTAGCTGCACCCCGTGCTTTTCAACCAAGATGTGGGGTCTTTCTTTAACAGCTGTCCTCCCCAGAAGCAGCGAGACAATTAACAGCTAAGAAACCAAAGCAAAACCCCAGGCTGGCTTCAGCTCGTGGCTTATTTTGAATTTTTCCCCTCTCTGTGCTGCTCTCCCAGCAGCAGGAGGACTATCTGCTGTGCAGCAGCGCAGAGCGACCTGCACGGCGAGGTGGTTTCTCGGCACGCGTCAGCTCCGCGCGTCCGAGGGACGCGTCCGGGATGAAGCTGATCCGGTCACTCCTCTGTGGAATGTCATTCCCATGCCAGGGCACACCCAGGGAACACCCCGGCCTTGCTGCCCTATTTACTGACATAAAAGGATTAGACAGTAGCACTCTGCAATGTTATAGTGGGCTAGGTCTCTAAGTTCTCAGTTTAAGCACACCCTTACCTGCGAATGGGTGCATGACAAAATTCAAACTCCCAAGTCTATAAGCAGTTCATCTATATATTTTATGATTTATGGTTATTCAACATTCCACAGTCAAGATTCCATCCCACTGATGGAAAGAATCGAGCAGATACTGAAACGCAGGAAGGTCTCCCTGTTGGGGCAATTATCCACAAAGTGAGGAGGTTTTGCAAAGAGAACACAAGTGTTTTAACTCCAAGAAAATATCTGCACATTTTCTTCAATGTTTTAATGATCATGGAAGAGAGAAGGCTGCTGTTCCCAGATACAAAGGGGAAAGAGCTGGGACAAGGTATATAGTTCCCATGCTATGCAATATCTTATTAAATACCCTCCTCAGATAAAAGACACGTGGCTCTTTCATTACCTGCATCTCTTGATTTAGCTCAAGACAGTCTGTGGACTTGGGCGGGTGTCTGTAATAAACTTCCCTGTACTCTCAATGGATCTACCTGTGCTGGAAGAGACTTAGACATGAGAAGATGCTGCTATCAGGGTGATTTTATTTGTGTGCATGTGACTTTTAGACTTGACCAACACCCTGTGTACCAATGCCTTACTGAAACTCCTACATAAAGCTGTACGATGTACTCATCTCCTCTGATAAATGCAAGGAATACATTTGACTAAACAGCCCGGCTACTGAGAAACCTGGGGGAAGAGGTGCCAACAACAAGAGCAAACACCACAAGTACCGAGGATAAAATGCACTTTGTCCCCGAGACAAACAGCGAGGGGTCATCCGGGCTTCTGCTATCACATACAGGCGTGTTACTGCACACCAGCTACACGCACGGATATACATCTGCTTGCATGTTGTATACAAGGATTCAGAGGAGGATTCCCTACTCACTCTTTCCTGGTAATTCCAAGGATGACTTGCTCCTAAGGACTAGCTTAGGTGCACAGATATGTGTGCACTGAGGGCTTAGTTGGTGCAACCCCAGTGAGCAGCAACCCAAGGAATGGTTAAACACATGACAGAAGCTAGGGAATACTCCTGCTTTTCCTCTGAATTCTTGTCACAGGACCAAAAAATACCCAACTCCACAGGACCAGTAGCTAAGTCAACAGCAGGCCCGGTTTCTATATTTTCATTCAACCCTTGTGTTCTCCATGGAAATCCCAGGCTCTCATCCCTCCGAGGTTCCCGCCGGGGCCCAGGCGTTCCCAGCTCCCTGCAACTCCTTTTTTTCCCACCCATCCCCTGCACTCACTGTATTTAATGGATGATTTGGCTAAAACACACTGCAAACCAGCAGCCAGAGCATATCTCAGGTTTCAGCCTCCGAACGTGCTCGGAATTTTCTAACACGCTCCTCGCTTTCTCCCTGCCACCGCCTGCTCTGTGTCAGCCTTGGTCGCAATCAAACCCAAGCTCCTGGAGAATAAATCAACAAGGGGCTCGAGGGTCACCCGGCAAAGCCGCCACCGAGGGCTGGCCGTGCCAGAAAGGGGCTAAGAGGCAGCACGGAGAGGAGAAGCCGCTTAACCCAGGGGAGAAGCGCAAAGTGCTTGACCTGCCTGCAAACCAGCTTTGCCGGCGTGGCTGCTCCTAGGGAGAGAGGCTGCGGATAATCCCATCTCCTGCTCGAGCTGCAGGAACCCGCCGGGAACACGAAGCAGGGCCAGGCTCCCAAGGAACCTTTCCGAGGATCTCTCTTTTCTCCCGGCCACACGTGTCTCCATCTCGGCGTGGGACAGCAGCTCTTGTTCTCCCCTTCGGTCCCCTCCTAGCCGTCGCTGCAGCCCAGCTTTCCACTCCGCGAGCGCACGAGCCATCCACGCCGTCTCCAGAAGGAAGGAGCCGGCGAACAAGACGCTGCTCTAACACATAAGTCTTTGTCTTGACACAGCAACGCTCATTTAGAGGCAATTCCTCGAGATAAATGCATCCAAGTTTCTCTTTCAAAGGCTGCACTGTCAATCCACGCTATTTAATTTTCACAGTATGCTAACAGTGAATTCCAGCTCTCACAACCATTGCTTATGAACTTTAACATTTATAAACTCCATCTCCTGATTTTCCCCCACATCCTCACAACCCTGAACGCTGACTCAAGCCTCCAGCAGCTCGGGATGATGACTTTGATAAAGACACAATAAATATTTCCCTGCACCAAAAAGGCACAGTGTTGAGAACTCAGCTACCCTATGCCTTGTGATGACAAAATTCCCTAACTGGGACATTCCTCCTGCTTCCCAAATCCTGTTCTCCAGCAAATTTATCTGCTCCTCAACACTTCAAATCCTCCCTGTGGCTGCAATGCAGCCACGCCAGCGACTGTGGGCATGGGCTGGGTGAGGACAAGTGCCATCCTCTGCAAAAAGCCACACACAGAGTAATCCGGGTCACATTTGCTGCTCCATTCCCGTTGTCCCAATGCCAGCAAGCTCTCCTCGCTGCTGGATGCTGACATTTCCCACTCTGCGTGGCACGGGCAAGCACTTGCCTACAGGCCAGGCTCCACAAGCAAACACCTGGGACTCGAGCAAGGAGGGATTTAGAAGCCGCACATTTGGAAGAAGAAACTCTTATTTCAATAAGATTACTCTCAGATGAAGAAGAGTGGAGTAAAGGAAACTGAATCAGATTGGAGATGCCACTATAGAGAATAAAGGAGACAGCAGAGCTGACAAAAAGGAGGCATTCTCAAGTAGTAGGGTTTTTTTTTTTTAAATTAACTTTATTTCACAAGCCAGCAAAGAGCCGTTTTGTGTACCAGACCTTCTCTCCAAAGGCTTTTCCTTGCCAGTAAATGCTGACAGATCTGCAGTCTCTCACAGTGTAAGAATTTTGCTCACTTTAATAATCCGAGCTGCCACCTACCATCGCCTGCCACTGTTCAGAGTTGAACATTTCCACTTAAACCACCGATGACCCTGAACTTAAGACACCAAAGAAGGGCCCAAGGCCCAGCCACACACACCGGCCCTGCTGCTGCCCTGGCAAAGGCAAATTCCAGACCGTGGGCATGAGGGCAGCACGGGGAGAGGGCACAGACACAGACCCAGATCCACGTGAGCTCTGCCAACCCCACCATCCTGCCAGGTGCTGCACATCTGCTTCTTGTTTACAAGGAGCAGGACCAAGTTTGCTCAGCCTCAGTGGCAACAAGACAATTCCCCTGGATCATTATTTTTTTTCTAAAATGGAGCATTTTACAGAAGACAGGCAGAATCATATTCTGCACATTAGCCTCTACTTACCACTTATTTTCATTAAGGACTTGTTTAGTCAGTTCTTCATCTATAAAATAGGCAACCAGCAAATTAGCATTAAAAAAAATACCATTCAATAATATTTAGCATAAACTGCTACCGATGTAGACCTTTAATGTGCTTCCATTTTGGGTTTTTTTATGGTTGGTAAGTGAAACAGTCCAAGCTCATTATTTATGAGCATTCTTACCGAAGCAGCAGCTCTTTGGGGAGTTTTTTGTTGATCACAGCTTCATCGTTGTTTGAGAACATCTGTAAAGAGAAACAATTGAAACCCACTTAGCCTTATATATTCATTAAGGAAACCCAACTCAAGGCTGCCGCGGGAAAGCAACTGCAGTTCATGAGGGCCCTTTCAAGAGACCTCTGGTCCTGTGAAACCAGAAGATAAACTTGGTGCTTAAGTTCTCCAGCTCCTGGACGGGAGCAGAGTTGGCTGGAATCTAACACCTGATACAGCTTTAATTGGGCCAGGGCTGCTTTGTGGGTTGACAGAATCGCCCTGGGGATGTTTATTTCTTGAAGGAAGCAGCGGTTGGCGGGTGCTGATGGGCTGGCACTGCCCTGGAGGACATTCCAGGGGTTCTGGAGGAGAAAAGGGACGCGAGGTGTGCCGGGACGCAGAGATCTAGCAAGAAAAAAAGGTATTTCAGTGACAAATGTCTTTGCCTTCTGATTTTCTTATGGCTCCCCAGCAATCTCGTGTGTTTCTTGGGAGATATCTACATACATGGAGCAGACCCAGCAATGTCTTGCCACAAGGAGACAGCCAACCCTGCGCACGCTGACGCCGGTGGGAGGAATGACTGGAGAAGAGACATCTACCGTGAGCTTCCAACATTCCCAAATCTGACACGGGGAACGAGCAACATGAGCTCCTTTCATTCATAAAGCTTCTCGTGAACCTCCTGGAGCAACCAGGTGTTCTTCCCGAGCTACGTAGCTGGGGAGAGCTAATAACTGAACCTGCAGCCAAAACCGGGTGATTCTTACCAGTTCATTAAGCAAGCTGGACCAATTTAGCTGCCCCTATGCAGAGCAAGGAAAATCGGCATCAGCCAGGTGGCTTAGGTGGCAGAGGATCGGATTAGGAGTTAAAAAAGGCAAGTAAGATCCGAGTGGCTTAGGAAGCCGTACGCGGCACCTCGTTCGGAGGGACGGGAGCCTCGCCAAGGAACACGCGGGCCCTACCTGCACCCATAACGGGAGCCTTATGTGCACGGGCCTTTCAGCGCATCCCTGGGGAGATGGGCAACCCACCCGCGGGGACGGCGGCGCAGGAGCGCGCCAGGAACAGCGGCTTCGGGACGGCGAAACCAAGGGCTGCGCGCCCGGACCACAAGCAGCTTTCTCGAAGACGATGTGCAGGCGCTGAAGGGTGTCGCTGTGCCGGGACACGAGCTCTCGAGTCACCCCGCCGGGACACGAGCTCTCGAGTCACCCCGCCGGGATACGAGCTCTCGAGTCACCCCGCTGCTCCTTCTGGCAGCGTCACCGGCCGCGTCCCTGCCCGCGCGGCCTCTTCCCGCGTTCCCTGGCTGCCCGGCGAGCCGGCGGCTCCAGGAGCGTGCGGCGCCTTGCGGAGCGGCCCGCGTCATTAACTTCATAGCAGATCAATAGCTGGAACGCTTCTACATCCTTTGCGTGCGGGGCGAGGGCACAAGAGCACTTGCATTCCCAGGAGCGCCTCCATTCCCAGGAGCGCCTCCATTCCCAGCGGGAAGCGGGTGGCTGAGCCCTGTGTTGGCCACCGCGCGGCACCCGCACCAGCATCCTCCATCCCCTCCGCTCGGGGCAGGGATGCTAAAGGATCCCTGCAAAGGCAGCAGCCGGGCAGGTGTTAAAGCACCGGCTGCAGAGGCAGCCAGGCGGCCTTTTCCATCCTCTCTGCGCTGATCACAAACACCTTTTCCGAATTCAAGTCTTACTGGGAGATCCAGGCAACTGTCACCGCCTCCCCGTGAAGGGAAATTCTACAGCAAGGACACTAAGAATCAGCTCAGAGCAGAATGCAGATAACTCCTTGACTTCACGTTCTCCTATCTTGCTTGCAGAGCAAACCAAAGCCTTCAAACCTGGTCTCTCTACAGAAACTCCCCTTGACTTGCACTCTGCTCACGGGAGGTTTGGTTTCTTTATCTTCTTGAAGTCCTTGCACTTAAAGGCAATGGGGCAGAGGCAGGGCAGGCTCGGTGAGAGCCTCAGCTCTGCAATTCAGCCTCTACTGGAGGACTGAGCAGTGCCAGGGGCCACTGCTGGACCTAAGTATTTTCCCAAGATTTCCTCCCAAACTTGGTGCTCAGACAGGGGCTGGGCAAACACAAGCTGGAATGTGGACATGTCTGGAACCCAGTTTGGGAGCAGAGCGCAATGTGAAGAACCAAAATGCCAAGGGCTCGGAGGGAGGAATCCTCGCTCTTCTCCCTTTCTTGAAATGCAGAGAAAAAGAGGAAAAACCCAGTGACACAGAACGCACACAACAGAGAAAAAATGGACCTCACTGGTTTTCTTTCCTAGGCTGAGGTCATAGCAACATGCAGAGCGACTGAGATACACCAAGAGGCTGCAGGCTTTTGGACAGGTCCGTGCAAAAGGACAGAACGACTCTGATTAAAAATAATAAGAGAAGGGAGGCCATGCTAAACCTCAACAACAGAGCTGCACAAGGGTTGGGGCTGGCAGGGGCTGCGTGAGAGCGCTCACTCCGAGCTCCTGCTCAAGCAGGGCCACCAGGACGGTGTCCCGCGGCCACTGAACATCCCCGAGGAAGACGACTCCGTAGCCCCCCACACAACCTGCTCCAAGGCTCTGCCGCTGTCGGGAGCTTCCCGTGTTTCTGCTGGTTCCCATTGTCCCTCGTGCTGTGCCGGGCACCTCGCGGAGCCCGTCCCCTTCACACACGGACACGCGTTGGGAAGATCCCGCCTCGCTCTTCCCTGCGCCAGGCCCAGCTCTCTCAGCCCTTCCTCACGTGAGAGCTCCGGTCCCTAAGTCATCTTAGCTCTCAGCACGCTGTTTTTGCATCAAAGCCACTTAGCAAAACGTGCAATTGTTTATTTAATTCCTCTTTCCTTGCTTCTCAAACACGAGCAGTTGTGCAAGCTGCTCTGAGAGGCCCACAGCACTTTGCAAGCGTCCCGTGCAGCACCAGGACAGACAGATTCACCTGCTGCTCAGCACCAGCACCCCTCCAGCACACAGAAGAGGACTGAAGCACCGGCTGCACCAGCCGTTCATTACGGGGCCCAGGAACCCAAACTGGGTCATGCTTTCTGACAGCAGCCCGGGATGCAGACGCCGCGCTGAGCGCGCCGGGGTTGCAGCTGTAATTACAACCAGCCCTGCGCCTTCCCGCGTGCAGGACCTGTCCCCCATGCAAAGGAGAGCGTGAACAACAGCTGATGCAAGCGAGGTGAAGCAACGCTCAGCAAGCGCGCACGATCCCAGCGCCAATGCAAAGCCCGTGCTGTGCCATTGCTGCAGCCGTTCGTTTAAAGCCTTGCAAGCCAGGCTTGTGGTGTCAGGCTTTGGAGGCCAGACGAGCACGGAGACTCGGCTCAGTTCCCTCCTGTAGGTCTGTGTGTCATCCAGTTAACCAAAACGTTCGATATTTGGCATAGGTTGGATGGATTTGGGCAATGACCGCATGACTCCCACTATGCGACCCCAACGCTGAACATCCACAGCTCCTTTCAGGAAAACCATACCTAACCCTGAACATCTTGGCATATTCTAAACTGCAGTTTCCATCTCAAAAAGCAAAACAAAAGGCTTTGGGGCTTAGTGCTGGAAGTGGGGTCCTGGGCGCAACAGACACAAAGTTGTTTTTTTTTCTTTTGTGTTTCTTTCTGTAAGAAAGTTTCTTAGTGAGGTATTTCAAAATTTACAGTTTACTGGCAATAATTAGGAACATTAACATAGAGAATACAAAGGACTAGCTGCATTTTACATTACCTCAAATACCCTGCATTTATGTGAAGACCAGTTCACTAGTCTGACGTGCCAGAAAGCCTTTCCACTCTAACAGCAGAGACTTTTTTCCCCTCCATGTGTAGCTTAGACACAAAGACACATCAGGTTGCCCTGTCTCCATGACAGAAGATACTGAAGAACCTCATTATTCGCAGCATCTCCCTCCCCAGTCTTGTCCTCGGGAAGGAGGAATAGGACAAATATTGTCCTTTATGGACAGTACAGTCTCCAATGCAGCCCGGGTGGGTTACAAGCAAAGAGGCTCCCCACAGGGCACAGGCTGAGTTGAGGAACCTCTGTGGAGAAACACCAGGCATGACGGGAAGAGGAAGGGAAGAGGAAGGGAAGAGGAAGGGAAGAGGAAGGGAAGAGGAAGGGAAGAGGAAGGGAAGAGGAA
>JAVCKT010027308.1:0-19825 GCA_032273925.1 Rhynchotus rufescens | reverse complement strand
TCTCCCCTCCGGCTCCCCGCGGCCCCCGCCGCCCGCCGCCGCGAGGCTCGCGGGCCATTTCCTCTCCAGGGCGGCCTTATCTCGGCGCGCACGTTGCCGCGCGGTGACTAATAACAGCACAACATTGTCTCGGGATAAAATAGCGCCGGGGCTGTTTACCCGCGCCATGGGGGTTCGCTATAAAAGGGCGGCGGGGACCGCCGCGCCAGCCAGACGCGCCGGGGCGCACCGAGACGCCGCGTCCCGCCGCCGCGCCGTGCACCGCACCGCACCGCCGTTTATTGCTCCCCTCCTCGCCTTATTTTGCTTTTTTTATTTGCATTTCTGCAATTCGTAAACTTTTTTTTTTTTTAATATTTTTTTTTATTCCCCTCGTCTCTTCCCGCCGCCCGCCTGCTATGGATTACTCGCACATGCTCGTCTCGCTGCTCTTCGTGGTGTGCCCGGGGCTGCTGCCGCCGGCAGGTAGGAGCGGCGGGGTCGGGCGCCCACCGGGGGCTGCGCGGGGCCGGGCCGGGTGTGCGGGGCCGGGTGTGCGGGGCCGGGGCCGGGTGTGCGGGTCCGGGTCCCAAGGCGCTAACGCCGGTGCCGCCCGCAGCGCCCGGAGCCGCCGCCGGCCACCGCCGCGCCCGCCGCTGCTCCTGCTCCTCGCTGCTCGACGAGGAGTGCGTCTATTTCTGCCACCTCGACATCATCTGGATCAACACCCCCGAGTGAGTGTGGGCTCGGGCGCGCGGCGGGAGGGAGAGGGGCGCCCAGGCACCGCGACGGCCCGTGCGGGATTTAGGGCAGAAAGGAGATTCCTCTTCCCTTTTCTTTACTTCGTTTTCTGCTTTGTGCTCCTCCCGGAGAAAGCGGGCAGGCTTTGAGTGCCTGGGTTGCTCTTACCAGACCTCGCGCACCTGCATTCCCAAGTGCAGGCAAGAGAGTCTCCTTTGGGTGCCGCTCTGCAAAGGCTGGATCATGCCTTTTGCCAGGAAACAGAGGGGAACGAAATGCCAGGGGCAGGATTTTGCCAGCCTCACTTTGCATAACCATTTTTTTCCCCAAACAAATCTGGAACCTGAAGGGCTTCTTTTGCTTCCTTTGCCACCCCTAGCTGCTCTCTCCTGCAGACGAGCGCTGTGTCACTGTCCCTTTCTGCAGGCTCTGCACCAAAACGTGCAGCTGGCCAGAGCCTTTACTGACTCTGCAAGCGCTCCCTTTGGTCATCTGCTCCATCACTGGATTTCCTCCAAGAGGAGGCGATCTGCTCTTCACTTTTATCACTTCCTTCAGTTGCCAAAGTTCAAAGAGAGGAGGTTTTATTGCGTTCTATTGGACATGGAGGCAGAGCAGGCTTATGAAATGACAATTAAAAGGCCATTAGCCTTGTCGGTAGCCGTGCTAATTAGTACATAGCAGGAGCATCAGAAGCATTTGCATGGCAATTCTGCCCCGCAAAGCATTTCTGATCCCACAACCTTGACTCATGCAATCAATCCCATTGATAAGGTAGCCCCAAAATACCCTGCTGCACTGAAGCCACACAGTCATTTGCGTTGTACTCATGTTGATGCTTTGACCATAGGAAGACTGTGCCTTATGGCCTCGGAGGCCCTTCTCGATCCAGAAGATCACTGAAGGACGTGGTGCCCGAGATGCTCCCTGAACCCAGCAGCAGATGTCAATGTGCCAACCAGAACGACAAGAAATGTCTCAACTTCTGCCAGACAGGAAAAGATCTCTGGTGCGTTCATTGTTACTGCTCTTTGAAGGGTGGCGCGTGCGAGAGGGCTGCATCGTGGTCTCCTCACTCATTTTGGCACTTGCTGGGTGCATAATCTCCCTAAAAATTTGCCTTCCACCTGGGTGTGCACACCACGATGGCACCTACCACGTTTAGCCCAGCAGGATTGCTTATAACATGCAAAGCTGTAGGTTAGAAGTGGTTCCTTGTGGGCTACAGAGATTTTATTTTGCTAACGGCAGTGCTTTTTTCACTTCAACAGGGCTCAGTCTACCATGGAGAAGAGCTTGCGTCACCGCAACAAAGGTGGCAACTGCCTTGGACCCAAATGTATGAGTCAACAGTTTGTTGGCAGCAAGAAAATGAAGAGGTGAGTTTCTTCTCATCTTCATGTAGTTCCCCAAAACAGCAATAGAGAGCACAGTTCTCTTTGTTCAGTGTGAACTTGGCTGTTGATTGCAACTCAGGTGTTTGGGAGGATTGCTGAGGACTTTCTTTAAGCTGTTTTTTTAATTTAATGAATTCATTGTTTCTAAAGGGGAGAGTATTGAGCTCTGCCTAGTCTCCTCCATTTGCTTAGAGGAAATACACTTAATCTTAGGCATAAGGGAATACCAAACTTAAACATGTGAAATCATTAAATACCTGGGACAAGTAAAAAGAACCTGTCATTTTAGTGTGTTCATGCATTGTCTTAGTTACTTAATATGTCCAAGTTATTCTTCTTTAGCAAAAAATTGAGCCAGAATGCCTTTTGTTAGGTATTTCATAGCATTTTTTTTTCTGGAAAGAAAAGTTACAGACCTATCCGAATTTTTAAGTAAGTGATTCTTTTTGGCTGGTGTAGAATTTAAAAACACAGCAAGTCAGATGTCTTAGCTGCCTAATCCCCTACATTGTCAGGCAATTTACTGTCAGATAAACATGTGTAAATGAGTGCAAGATGCTAGCAGTGGAAATAACTGCAAAAAGGTTGAGGAAGGTGAAAGTGAAGATTAAATTCCTATTTGAGGCTAAGCTAATAATTGAGACTAAAGGTAGATCAGTATCACAACTGACACTGGAGGTGTGTGTGTAATGTGTCGAATAGATGTAGGCAACAATAGCACTTTTCAGTGCAGTTTGGGGGTGTGTGTGCTGGACTGAGTGCATCAAGAAGCTCCCAAACCATGATGAGCTCTGCTTTGAAGCTTGGTGTTAGCTCTAGTTTGAGCCTTATGCCCATTACCAAAATTTGCACATACAAAGGCAGGCTCTTAAGTTCTGCTTTCAAAGGCAAAACTGACTGCTTAGGAGCAGGCAACCTGATTTCCAGTGAGATTTAGACCCTGGAGGTCTTGCCATTTTTTTCTTTAAATGGGGCTTATCTTTTGAAAAATGCACCCATTTCTTGGGATCAGGATCAGCTTTACTTAAAAGTAATGAAATAGTCAATGACAGTAAGAACACAGAAGACCTCTTGATTGGATACATGCCATTTAAGGAAAATTAGGGCATGTGTATTTGAATATTTTAACTGATTTTAATATCTGCCTTTAAATTCTGGATTCAATATTCTAAATGGCTTAAGTTAGCATAAGTGATAGATGTATAATAATCAGCAGTCTGAGTCTCCTCTAATCATCCCCAGTTTGAGTCTCCTCTGGCAGAAGTCTAGGCTGAGATTTATTTAATCAAAGGGCTGAAAGTCTGAATGCTTGAGTTGCATCTTCGTTATTATAAGGGCATATTTCTTATTTCTGCAGGCTGGAGGCCATTGGAAACAGTATCAAAGCTTCCTTCAGTATTGCAAGGCTGAAGGCTGAGCTCCAGAAAGGGCGGAAGCTGAAACATAACAGGGCGAATAAAAGACGAAGCATCTGGGAAAGCCTGAAAACATCCTAGTGAGAAGACAACTCGCATCGTTCATGGTCACACTCTCTGACGAAGCGTCACCAAAACTCTGCTTTGACTTTCAGTGTGCTACCACGGCAAGGCACCTCTCTGCCCAAGTGGTCGTGCAGCAAAACAAAACATGAGAGAAGTCCTGCATGCAAAGGTGGAAACTCAGTACAACTCCAGGATTCCGTTCACGTGGAATCCAGATGTATGGATAGAGAGGGTGAAGGGAAAAGCTCCGTAGCGTATGTTACAAGCCCTCTTTCCAAAGAAACATTTGAATATTGCTTCTGGAATGTTACTGCTCAATTCAGCAGCTTTCAGGGTTGACTTCAATAGTGTTTTGCAAGGAAGACTTTACAGATGCGCTTAGAAAGGACAGAAAGCAAGATTTGAAGGGACAAACTTCAAAGCAAAGACTTTTTTTTTATTTTAAAAAAAGCCACTGTACTACTTTAATCAGGACTTACTGCATATATACATGTCTACCTCGCGTACTGTTTTTTGCAATCCTGCTATTTTATTTTTACACCTTGTTATTGCCTTTAATAATCAGCTGCAACCCTTTGCCTTTTTTTTTTTTTTTTTTTTTTTTTTTCCAGAAGTCTAGTTTACCCTTACAACCAGAGTTATCTGTATGTGGGTTAGGCGCTGTGCTTGTTTGGAGAGTTGAAGTTTTGGATACCAAAGGACTGCTCAACACAGAATAAAAGTTAGAGAACACTACTAGGTTTACCATAACAGAGATTTGACTAACTGAAGTTCCAATAATAGAGGTTGTTATGTCTTGCACGCCACCAGAAATGCACCAAAGTAGAGCTGCACCAGACAACTGTTGTAAAATGCATTCAGTGCCTTGTTTGGTGCAACTCTACAGAGACAAAGGGTTGTTTTAATTTATGTCAAAAGGCTAATATTGGGTGAAAGTTTATAGCAGTGAATTTGTTCACGTTGAATTTGCTGATAGGTTTGGTTGAATCCAGTGTGCTTAATTTGTATGTGTTTTGTATTTATATTCACACAAATTCTCCATTATATTTGCCATGTTGAATACGCACTGAAGTAGGCCATATTGGTCTATGCATGTTTTATGTATTTCTGTATGAAATTGGAAAATGCTTTATGCCTATCAAGGTAAATATCTCCAGACATAAATATTTTTAATTACCATAGCTGGCTTTTTTTTTTTTTTTTTTTGTTAACATGCACTGTTTTTATGTAGGCTGTGGTTCCACGATGCTGTGGGCAGATTGCCCCACGTGCAAAGCTGGCCTAGATGAGGTGCGTGCACGTGACGGCCTCTGCGTCGAGGCGGCAGGATCGCAACGTTACGGAGCCCATACCAGGTGTGAGAGCAGACAGTACTTGTCCTGGCATAAAGCTCACTCGTCAAAACCCCCTGAAGAAATTTGAATTGGCTAAATGAATGTTAAAAAATTCTGAAGCTCCTTCCTATTTCTACTGAGTTATTTGTGGTGTTTTCCTGCCCGCACACTGAGAGGTTGAAGGAGATGTTGGGCTTCCTTCCCCCGGCTTCGTTACCTCCCGGGGGTGACAGTTCAGTCAAGAGATGGCAGTGTCGGCAGCCGAGAGGGCGCCCAGCGCCCAGCAGCACGGAGGAACCGGGCTCCCCGAGGCTCTGCAGGGCAGGACCAGGCCCCAGCTGGCGCTGTCCTTGGCTCCCTGCGCCGTGAACACGGCACTGCCGCTGGCTGCTTGGCACAGACGGGGATGGGTGACCTCTGCCAGCTGTGCGGAGACCTCATTAAAGCTCCCTGTTTCTCTGTTTCTTCCTCCTTCAGCCACTGCCTTGAGCTGGGAGGATAAACAAACAAGCGGGGAGAGCTGAAGTAACGGGGTGCCCGGGTGCACAGGGCACCGCTGCTGGGGAACGGGGCTGCACACACCCTCAAGCCACCCAAATTTTGCTCCTCCTAGGAAGTGGAAAGGAGGAGAGGGGGTCTGGGGCTGGAGGAGTCCCACAACAGCCATTGCTTCTCGATTAAGGCTGGCTCGCACAGGTGGCCGAGTTAAGCTATGTTACAGCAGGCTTCAGGGCTTTCTCTCCTCCGCAGATTTGAGGAAGCATTAGTAGACCAGGTCTGGGGCAATCTGATCAAATAATTCCTCAAATAACCTCATAAAAGTAAATCTATTACTTCTGGGGTTCTTCTGTGTTCACAGCTGGGCTCTGAAGTTCCTTCCTTCCTTCCTTCCTCCCTTCCTTCCTTCCTTCCTTCCTTCCTTCCTCCCTCCCTCCCTCCCTCCCTCCCTCTCCTTCTCTTCCCTCGCCTTCCTCTTCCTTCCTCTTCCTTCCCGTCCCTCTCCGTCCTCTTCCCTCCCCTCCCCTTCCTTCTCCTCCTCCTCCTCCTCCTCCTCCTCCTCCTCCTCTTCCTCCTCCTCCTCCTCCTCCTCCTCCTCCTCTTCCTTCTCCTTCTTTCGTTCCCTCCTTCCCCCTACAACTTGCTCAGGATGCCTTTTTGTGTAACAACTGGTACCCATTGACCTTTCAGAGAGTCAACATTTCCAAAGCCCCACAAAACTAAGCAAAATTTCCAAAATTAATCACCCACAGGGTGTTTCACCCTGGGCTGGCCTCAAGGATCACGCGTGGCACTGCGGGGACTCCATCACCCTGAAAGCACCAGGGACAGAGAGGCCCTTTCGTTCGTACCCTTTGCAGCATGAACATAAACTTGCAATGCAACTTGCTGCAGTATATGTTAATGGGCCAAAACCTGGAATTTAGAAAGTCATTTTATCTCAGGGAATAAGGAAAAGGAAACGTGAAATATTTTGTCTTGTAGCTGACTTATGTACAAATACCAGGTCTGGCCTGAAGGTTTGCTCCTGCTCGAGGGGCGCTCCATGGTGGAAAGAAATTCAGTGACTCGGGCCAGAGCTCTCAGTGAGAAAAATGGCAACACGTTACATGCTGGGATTTATGGTACTGGATATAGAGCAGTATAAAAGTACATTCTTTCTTATAATAAATGACCTGAGCAAAAAAAAATATGCACCTGAAGCCAATGGAAACATTGCGCTGACAGTAGAGGGAAAGGCTGCAAAGTCACAGCTCTCTTTCATTTAACTAGAACTAATATTACTTTTTCTCTTAAAAAGTAAACCTTGCAGGGTTATCACCTGTTTTCCATTTTAGCAAGAAAAGTTTCTCTAATCCAGGATGAAGGGGAGAGGAGGGTCACCACTTTCCACAGTGGCTATGGTCTGACGTTCCTCAAATACACCTGGCGTATGGCTGCATTTCCAACTCCAATAAAGAGCAGGGAGTTGCTCAGTTACCAAGCTCTATCTTCCTTCTCTGATTTTTCATGGGTTCACTATCATTGTTTCTGAAGCTGAAAACATTTTTGCAGGGAAGGAGAACTACTTGTCTCCCTCCTGAATTAAACTTGCTGTATTTATTTTTATTCTCTGCAATTTGTGATTCTTTCTTGCTCAGGCATTTCTTTTTCTACAAAAAAAAAAAAAAAAGAAAAAAAGAAAAAAAAAAAGACTGTTTTGGCTATGTACAAAAACAATATATACAATGAAACAAAGCTTCAAAATGTGAGTCAGGTTTCAAGTCAGGAAAATAATACAATGCTGCTGAAATTCTTTCCATCTTATCTGCATAATTCTGACCTAATTTTTCCAGAAATGGCAACTCTAATCTGTACCATGTTATCATGAACTGCCCCAAAATAATTCACACAGGATGTCCTAAGGTTGCCTATAGAAATTACTCACCCAAATACCAATCTCTTTGTTCATGTTTCCTTACATTAGGATAAATTTAGCCTCTACAACACATGCCTATATTTACAAACACCGAATGAGCTGGATAAACCACTGCTTGAACGCTATCTGATGTTTACTTTCTTCACACTCCACCTTTTGCTTCTGTGTATATAAAACCATATCAACTTCTCCCTCAGCTGCATCATGGCACTATTATTAGGTTTCCTGTGTAGAAATACAGCTTCCACACTCATCCGATATCTATCTTTAATTTACTCTTCTTCCTTCATGATCTAAGAAGCAAAAGGACAGAATTTTTGCTTAATTAGATGAGAATGCTTGGAAACTGTGATGATAAGTTTAAGTATGTGAAGAGATAGAATGACATAGATAAAATACAAAGATACTGGCAGTATCATTTTTCCCCAGATAAATATTGTGTGAGCAGCATTTCAGAAACTTAGGCAGAACCAAAGCTCATGATTTTCTTTGTTTCATGTCTCTGATCAAATGAGAGTGAGGTGAAAAACGATAGCAGAGCCTATTTTTCTGTTTCTCAATATGGTTAGACCATCAGCTGTTACATGTCTTAGCAATGCGCCTGAGCTAAGCTCCTCTCTTCTGATCAGGTCAAGGAGACCTGAATTCCGTCTGAAGTCCACCGGGTCAGTCTGTCAGCCAACATTTCTCTCAGTGTTAGTGGCATCATTTATTCCAATGAAAACATGAGCAGAATGTGACCCAGATGATGGTCTTTGTTCTTTCTGATAACACAGTGATAGGGTCAAATGGGCACTGATTTGCTGATGCTAGCACAGGACTCCAGTGTCCCTTGCCACTGCTGCTGTTCCAGGTTTTTTTGCCTGCAAATATTTCCTAATAACATATTTGATAAATATCAAATGGTAAGCAATGGGACAAATGCCTTTGGCTCCTGAAAGTTGTTTTAAGAAAGGGACAAGACCCATGGAATTTGTGGTTACATCAACCTTTCCAACTATTTTGGGGACTGTGGAACCAATCTGAGTTCACCAACTGGAATTCAAGCTCAAATTGTTGTTGTTGTGCTTTCCAACCCCCCAAAGAAATTTTAAAAAATCCCTAAAACTAGCTCTTCTAGCTAAAAGAGAAATGTAGGTTATGTACCAGTCATTAGAAACAAATGCAATCTTTAGTCTGGCAAAAGGAAAACTGCACTGTATTTTATTGCATCTGTTGGATTTACATTTCATTCTGCTGCACCTCCATTCACAAACATATTTCAACCAAGCGCTTTGATAAGTGTCCTTCATGTCAAATTAGCCAATGCCCTAAGGACTTAGTGTGCAGGTAGAGGTGGTCAAATGAGTTAAATATTTTGATGAACTAGGGATTCTCCTGGTGCCATCTTCGTCTTCTTTATTTCAGTCCTGTTGTTTCAAGAACTTTTCCATCTTATTTTCATCCTCATTTCTAGCAAGGATGTAAAGCAATGAAATTCTGAGTGAAATAAACAGAGAAGTAAAGAAAGACGGAAAGAAACGAGCAAACAGTGCTCATTATATTTTTACCAGAAATACAGAGACCTTTAAGCTGTGTATCTGTATGTGGGGGAAGAGTAGACCTTCAATGAGTAGACCTACTACAAGTGATTTTAGTCACAACAAACCTCAGCCTCTGCAAAGAGCTGAACTCTGTGGCCACCTGTGGCAGTGGCTCTAGTCACAGTAATGGTGACAAAGATAACGTGCCCAAGGGAACTTGGCAGGATCTGAAGTGCTTGGCGCTCTACAGGACCAAGCCTCCTCCCTTGGAGGCAGCAGGGACTTTTTTTGTGCACTTTCTCATGCCCTGGGCTTGCTCTCCTGCTTCACTGGAGAAGTATAAACACTCATAAAAAGAAGAACTGCAGTATTATCAGAACAGGTCCCATTGCAGATTTTTCCAAGAAGAAAGAAGCTGAGGAGGTTTTCCAGTCATCGTGGTTTCCTTACAGCAGCACTGAAGTGGCGTCACTTGGATGACTTCAGAGGAGCTTCACTGATCTCCACAGGCAAGTAAGTTTTCCAGGGTAACAGTCACGCAGATAAAACATATAATTCACAGCACTGTGAAGCCAACAAAGCCTCTACAGGAGCTCCTTTGTACACATCTCTTTCATGTCTACAAGGAGAACTTTCCTCCAAAAGTTATACTCTCATTTCTCTCTGAACTCTATGGTTTTGTGAAGGACTTGGCCTGCTGATTTTTTCCCCTGGGCTTCTACTGCCTGCTATGTTTCACTCAGTATGCACCCAGCAGGTCACTTTGCAGTTATATGCTTATCAGGCATTTCCATACATCATGCATTAAAGCTACTAATTTAATTTTTTCTTGCCATAAGGCTGTTTCATCATAAGCACAAGAACATCTTACTTGGCCCAAAGGTGAAGTGCCTGAAATTGGTGTCCTATGCCTTCAATTGGCAATGGGTTATGGATTGCTGCTTCTGGACCTGACCAGTCAGAAATCTGGCTGGCTGCTACTATCCTGTAAAAATGTATTCTTTGAACTAACCACTTTCTGTGGAGTAATTATTCTTGTCCACAAACATTTCTAAAAATGTCTGTACATGAACACGGCTCAGCTTTCTAAGCAAACTCCAAAGTCTCCTTCTCCATATCCCCATATTTTTCTGCTCTGAAGCATTTCTGTGCTATTCGTGTGATGAAATACAGCTTTTGTGAGCTGCTTATGTTTACACAAAGCTCTAATTGTGACTGTTTTTCAACCTGTGATCCACGAACATCTGAAAAGCCATGAAAGATGATTAAGGAATGCAAATTACTATATGCTTTACAACACACATGCACATGTGAAATCGCAGAAAGGGTTCATGCTTTCATTGGAAAGATTTTAGTGATTGGCATTAAAAATGAGTTAAATCTGTATGTTATACATAAAAAACAGTAGTTTTGAAAGAAGGTTGCAAAAACAACCTATCAGTATAGAAAAGACTGAATTAAGTCTCTCCAGATAGTAGACGGTAAAGATTTCATTCAGATAAGAATGTGATCATATAACTACATTATCAGGTATCAGGCTACATGTATGTGCAAAAGGATGGGTAATAAATACATGGGGGGAGATTTGAAGTCTTACAGTTTTTGCATGTGTATGTGCATCCAAGCATCCAAGTATGTGCACATGTGGCACAACAAATGTCTTTCTTGGAAACATTTTGGATCTCCTTCTGCTTGTCAGGAAATTCCAGGCTCAAGGGGCTCTCCGCCTTGATGTCTTTCTATTTTATCCCCATTTAACCCAGCGGTGGCTTGGTCAGTATCGCTAAATTCTCTGGGTGCCTTCCTCAAGGATGTTTTGGCTGCTGTTTATAGCACAGGGCTCGGGCACTGTTGTGCAGAGTGGTTGCTTTTGCTGGACTTCTAATCTGCTCAAATAAACTCATGTGTTTACATGGATTTTTTTACTATGAGGTCTACAAGGAGAGAGTGTTTTTTGCCCTCGGTTTTCCCTCTCTGAACAGCCCACTTGCAGAACTCTGAATTGCTTGTGGGCTAATTGAAAACAGAGCACAGATTTTGTTTTGGGTTTCTTTTTTTTTTTTTGGTCCTTTTTTGCTACATTCCAGTGTGTGTAGCCACTCCATGGGGATCTGACAGGGGTATTGTTAAGGCGATAAAGAACCTGTGGCTTGGGTCACATTAGTGCACTAAGAAATGCTTCCTTTTCACAAGATAGCCTAAGAAAATCGGATCGAGTATCAGAAAGAGTGACAAAACTTCTGAGGCCTTGAAATACGCAGCAAAAGCCTGACCCACATATCCTAGCTGACTCTAGCTACAGTACCAACTTTGGAGGAGAGCTGATGCAGAACCGCCCTTCTCTCTCCACCTGACAAGCTCACACAGCTGATAAATCACCAGAACTAATTGTCACCTTGACAGCCCTTTGATCCTTGAAAGAGTTGGTTTATAAATGATGAGCGCTTTTGCATGCCACAGCTGATGGAGATGCTGAAACAGTTATAAAATCAGTAATCTCCACAGTCTGGCGACTTTGGGGCTTTCTCCCGTTTATTTGGAGGACAGTACAAATTGGCTGCAAATGCTTGCTTCCACCCCTTCCTGTCATCCTCACCAGAAAAAGCATTGCCATAGGAGTGAACCTTGATTAGGAGAGAGAGCAAGCATCCAAAAAGCAAGCAAAATTCACATGAACACACTATAGGAAGCAAGACCGTCTCCAGGTCATGCTCTCAGTCAATTGAGATGGTCTTGCCAGGAAGAGAAAGTTGTTGAGAATGAGAGCAGAAAGGAAAGAAGGAAAATCCTGAATGACCATTAGCAACATGTGGAATGATAGCATCTTCAGCAGTGTCAAAGGAGAAATCCCATTTCTGGCTTCCAGTCTCCTGCATCTCCAGTTACTTTATATCTCATCTATATTTTAAGTATGTGCCAGGGTCCCTCCTACCGAGCAGTGATTGCATTTCCTGGTTTTATGGCTTTCTAGCCAATCTTCTCAAACTTGAAGGAACAAGTCAACAATTAGGCAAATAATTTTTCTATGGGGGGGAATCTTATGTAGAGAATTTGGCCTTAGACGTTAATTTCAGGAGTACATCCTGACCGCTTCATAATGGGAAGCCCAGTGAAATCCTTGCGCTGTTTGAGCAGACTACTAACTGTATTGCAAAGGACCCCTTTATAGAGCAGTCAGCATACTGCAGAGGTGGTATTAATCTTGAGCAGTCATTTGGTGATTTTTCCCTCTATGGTGAAAATAAATGTACCTAAAGGGTACTTAAATTGAAAGGAGATACAGGAAACCTGTGTCTTTACCTCTCAGAGGTCAGCATAGCTTCAGTGATCTGCATTTCCCAGGCCTCTAGGAAGAGTTGGCTTAGTAAGTGGCTAGTCCATCTACTGTAGTTTCCTGGACAGTGGGCTCCTCAGAGGCCAGCAGCTGAGAGAGGGAAAATGCCCAGCAGTGGCCATGCACAGATAGGTTCCCTAATTCTTTTCAACAGATGTGAAAATACATGTGAATTCTGGTGGACCCTTTGTGGCAAAAAATAGGAAGGACAAGGCTCCTCATCCTATATCCAGAATTAGGATCACATGGCTTCTTTTAACCCAGCTCACAGAGATCGTTGGCCTCACCACTAAGTGCAATGTTATCCTCTTATCCTCGGCTAGAAGAAGCAAAGGACAACTCGGAAGAACAGCGCGACAACAATGGGGATTGGGATTGAGGGAAAGTCCTTGGCCTGCTCTTGTCAGTGTTTGCTCATTTTCTCTTTGTGATAATGGGAGTGCTCCAACAGGGTCTGGCTTACACAAAGGAATGAAGTTTGCAGGTCTGGATCCTGTGTTGCTACCACTAACAAAATTTTTGAAAACAGCCTAGCAGCCACAAGTCTGCCTTGCATCTGGAAGCTTTATTTGCATGCAATCCCGTCTTTCAGTACAACCACTTTTCCTGTGCCTGATTGTTCTGCTGAGAGAGTGCTCATCGGGAAAATGGGATAACGCAATCCAAGCACATTCAGGAGGCTGGAACAACAGGAGGTGCTGACTGATGCTCCAGTTTGCATTCTCCTCGGAAAGCTCATGTGCAAGTGTGAGGTTTGGTAATGCAGCTCATGCGTTTACTCGAAAGCCATCTGGAGCTTGGCCATGGAGGCTTGTCTTCACAAGGAAGGAGGAGGAAGAGTCTGCCTCTCTCTAAGAGTGAAATTCCCATCTGAGGCTGAGGATCACTTGAACTGAGTCATGGAATCCATTATAGAAAGGAATAGCCGAGGTGTGCTGAATACTTTGCCTTTGGCACACTGACTGCAGCATGCTCAGGGGTCGCTTTGCCTGTACAAGCTGGACTTTGTTGACTGGAGAAGCAAAGCACCAATAATTGCCTCGATGAAGTTTCTGCAAACAAATAGGACATTGATGAAAGTGAAGGAAATGGCACATGCACATATTCATATAGCGAAATCCCGCCTGACTCCAGTCTAGTTCTACACTATCATCTAAGCAATATTGGGAATTTTCCAAGACATCAGCCAGGGTGGTGTTCAGATGATTCATAGGGAAATCTTTTTTTTAGGCCACAAGAAATGTTTATGACTGGGAAATAAACACAAAAAGGTACATGAATTAATGCTGAATTGAGCCATACTCAATGTGCAGGCCTCCGCGGGAGGAAGAACTGAAACTTTTCTGTCACTACACAGGGCTTGGGGACTTTCCATAGACTGATAATGTAGCAAATTGACAGGAAGCTTGAGCAAATTGGCAGCTGTAGAGAAGTGGATTGAGCCCAAAAATGTGGTTTCCGAAACTGGGTCTCTAGGACTGCCTTAGTCATTGTATATTCTAGGAAATTACCTCTTGAAGAGGCAACAAGATCGAGATGGGAATAAAGCAGGAGACAAACTTGTTGCCTGTTACTTTTTCATCCTCCAGATAAAATCCACCTTACAACTGGCAATTCAGTATTGAACAACTTATTCTGGAGTTGCCATTCACCTGAAGCACAAATGTGCTCCCAGGCTCAGTAATATTTTTACAAGCAGAAGTATTTTCAGCGTAGTTATCATCCACTAAAGAGCCAGTAAGGTGTGAGAAAAGGAGGGCTTATAGCTGGCCTAATCTTAGGAGAAAAGGTTAAGCGCAAAGAGCCTAGAGGATTTTCTCCAGGGAGAGGAAATTGCTCTTGAGATATGGTGCAAAGTGTGTATGAAAAGGAGGAATACATGTATGGCAGGAGAACAAGTTGATATGGAGAGGCCAGGAAATAGGACATGACAATTAAAGTGGAGAAAGAGTCTACTGTGGAGGAAGAGCAGGAAAAAAAAATGTGGTCTAGTTTGATTCCACACAATTTATGCAGCTGAGCTGTGAGGAAGGATCTGCTCGATGCATCTGATTCTCTCCATTTTCTCCATGTAAAGAAGCCTATGGAGACCATACTCCTAAATTAGGGATTGCAGCCACAGAGGTGGACTTTGGAGCACAGCCACCTTATATCCATGAGGTGGCATTTCAAGGATGCAATTGTATTTGGCAAACAGAAATGCATTTGACTCTACTCTATATACCATCTAACTTGCCTATGATAAATCTTAATTTCCTATAGGAGAAATAGCCACACCGTGGCGATTTTCTCATTTTTTGTCAATTGTTTGCCCAAAGAAAAATAATTGTCTTCCAGTGCGCTCAAAGATAAATGAAAGTTAAGAGCAACATGTATTGTATTATGCCTATGTAATGAAAATGTGCTGAACAAAATGGCATAAAGGAAACTCTTGATAGAAGAAGCCCCCGTCTTCTGAAGCTGGATTTTCAGGACAGCCTTAGTACTGTGAAGTACCTCTTGGGTATTATATATTGAAGAGACCACAAGTCAGGGGAAAGAATGGAGCAAGGGATAAGATAGACTGAAGAGAATTTGTGCAGTGTTCTTGTTATTTTCTGATTTTAAGATTCTGATTTTAAGATTAAGACTAGCTTCTGCAGCCTGGCCTGTCACACATCACTTGTTTGACTCAGAGGGATGGAAAGACTATTTTGATCATCCTATAGAAAAAGAAAAGAAAAATAATATTTCTTCATTCTCTTTTCTGACATAGTCAGCTATTTAGAGAGCCTGCCACACCCAGGGGCTGTTATTTTAAGTTGTACACTTCCAGGACAATCTTTCATTAGGAAATCTTCCACCCAGAAAAAAAGGGGAAGGATGAAATAATGAAAGGAAGCAGTTCAAAAATAAGATGATATGAAAGTGATAACTTCAGTGTGGTTAAGATTTAGAAACAGCATTGAAGCTATTGCTCTCAATGGTACCTGAGTGCATGCCAGGATCTCACTCAAGATCAGTTCTCACAGTCCTCATTCCCAGTTTGAAGAAACCTTATGAATTCATGCCATGAGTGACTACAATCAGAAAGTCAGATCGTTTAGGCAGAACTGGCATTCCCTGAGAGAACTAGGTGAAGCCCTATTTCTCAGTGTGCGTTTGGCTGGTGAGAAAAAGTAAAATCAGGATGGGTTGGCTGAGGTTTCTAGCGTGCCCACTGCACACTGCACTGAAATATCTTGGTGGTGTCTGTGAAATTCTACCCTAGCTTCAAGCCAGGTGGACACTCAGTGAGACTTGATGAAGTGGCTTTCTGTGCTGAAGGTAGAGAACAGAAGACAAAGATGTGAGATGGGACCATCCTGATCTGAATTAATATCTCTTTAACGTTTGGCAATGTGAAGCATTGCTAAAAAAATGCTGTTAAGGCAAAAACCATGTTCCTCACATCTCTGATGTTCGGAGACAATCATAGCTGGAGTGTCTATTTCCACTACTTTGGAGAGGCTGAAATGCTTTTTTTCTCTTCACTGAATGTGACAGTCAAGTTATATAATGTCTCCTAAATTGATCTTGACCTTTCACTGCAGATGAGAGCAAACAAAGGCACCATAGGCTAATTAGTGTATTCTTGCATAAAAATGGGCCTAAAATGGATGATAATTTTTCTGCTGAAAATTATTATTCTGTTGTCACTTGTCACAGAGACTTGTATACATCTGCGAAGACAGAGTAATATTATCTTCTGTTCATTTACCGAGCAGTTTACTGGTCTGGTTCACAGGGACCTGTGTTTGAGTTTTAATGTTGTGATGACATGGAGAGATCTGCTGGGGTACCAGGAACTGTGTTGATTGTTGTTTGTGGCTGTGATCGAAAAGATTAACATCATGTCAACAGAATTCAATGAAAAATAAGTGCCATTTGTTACAAGCGACTTGTTACAAGTATTATCTTCTAGCACCTTCTGGATCAGTGATGGTAGGAACACTGAATGAGACAGTGTTTTTAGCAGGAATGAAAGGTCAGTCTTCATGTCTGACCAACCCAGACATTTTTATAACTATGGGAAAGAGCAGAAGTAGAAAGGTAGACAGGGAGTGCATGGGAGTGTTACATGCTGAGATACCCAGAGGTGCTACAGGAGTCCAAGGCACTAGAGAAGTGTGCTGGTTGTAGCTTGTGGGACCAGAGAGTCACATTACACAGGGAAGATATCAGTCTGGAAATCGTGCAGGAACAGGAATATCTTTTGAGATCCTGAGTAATGCCTCATTCTAATGTGCTGGCAGACAATAAAAGAGTACCTGAAAGCCATCAGTGCAAACTCTGCTAGGTCTTACGCAAGCCCTTCAATTCTTGTACTCTTCAAGTAACATTGACTTCAGTAGGACTTTGGCATTTGCCAAAACACACGGGATATGCAGAAGTCCTTCAAGAATTCATTGAGCTGGGGTGCAAATAAAGTCACAAGGGGAACTCGATACACGTAGCCCCGTTTTTTCTCTTTCCTGGTGAAGTGCACCGTCAATAATAATTTAATAAGACACTTCTGCAGCTGCTGATACCAGCCCTTTGATACTTGTCCAAGTAATGGCATCATTTTTTCAATGTTGTTAACTCTGTTTTCCACTTTGTCTTTAAAAAGCTTAATTTTACTAATGTATTCATAATAATTTGACATTCAGTTCCAGATATTAATAAGTACAGAAATAAGTGTGGGTTAGTTAAATTCAAAGAGAGATTTGCACCTGCAACCTCGACCATTAAATACTTATAGAGATAGCTAAAACATACTTAACCTTTCTTCTGATAACATCTCTTCTAAAAACTCAGATTCAGGCTAATATTTATGAGAAATTTTGTTTCAAATTCTTTTACTATTCCTCTAGGCTTTTGCTGGGTTGCATAACAAAAGGTGTATTTCCTTATATAATTTCAGGTTCAAATACAGATGAAAACTAATGAAGTACATGTGCAAAGCTGAATGGACTGAAATGTTGCTGAGTTGCATCTCCAAGACAAACGCTCTTATGAGAAACAGGGAACCGTTGAGAAAGAGGAGCTATCATAAAGAAAGATTTCAGTACCACAGCCCTTAATTCCCATCAAAGTAATGCTGACATAAGACTTAAAAACATTTTACATTGTGAATCAAGGACCCTGGCCAAATATGAAGGATCTGAATTCTTTTATTCTTCATATTTGAAACTGCAAAAATGTGCTGTTATCAGGGCTCAACATAAAAATAGAGGCATTTTATTTAATGTGTCAGCACCTACTTTTATAGCTCTACAGTATTCTGAATGCATTTTTTTCTGACTTGTTAACTAAGTTTCCAGTGCAAATGAGTTACAACTGAAGAACTTGGTATTCAAGGTTGGTATTTTTTCTTTTTTTGCGATTTTGCGGTAACTGAATGCACCTTCTGTTCTTCCTAATAAGCAGCTATTTTTAAATTATATTTTAACTAGGTTTCTGCTGCTCTTTGAGCAAGAGCCTAGGACATATTTAGTAAAGTCTGACACCCTAGACAGAAATAGCTTGAAAAGAACTTTGATGAATGTTTTCCTCCAAATAGAGGAGTATTCAGTTGCATGGAGATATTCATAATGTATGTTGTTAAGCAGATGCATATTTGCAAGGCATTGGACTAATTTTCAGTAGGTCATTTGAAAAAGCTGATTTATGATGTACAGACAATATCATTTTTATTAGGTACTGATTTTTTTTTAAATAGAAACAACACCCCAAAGGTTTTTTTTTTTTGCAAAAATAGATTTTTTGATGAAACACAAGGAAAAAAAACATTGACTTTTGAGCCCTTTCCCTTTGTCCTTTCTGTTCTATATTCTTTTCCTGCTATTTTCCTGCCTTTTCAGTAAGTAAATGGTTAAATGTAGGGAAAGGAAGGGGGAAGAGAAGTAAAAGTTGAAAACAGAGAAAAGTTTCAGCCCTGGTTTGTTGTTAAAAATAGTCCATTCTGTTACAGTGATGCACTCCGTTGTTGCAGTTAGTGATATAGCAACAGAAAAACAAGCTTTTAGGGCACTGATAGGAAAAAGTCACTCTATTGCTACAGTACCTCAAGGACCTGATCTACTCCTATTTTAGGTGGACTTGATAATTTTCCTTGAGTAGAACAGAGAGACCTGGGAAGTTTAGTTTGGAGGAGCTATGGAAAATCCAGCTTTCCAACCAATAGCCAATAGCAAAGATTTATTATTTTTCTGAACCCAAGAAAATCTCAGTCTCAGTCTTGACATCTCTCTCTCTCTCTTTTTTTTTTTTCCCCTTTTTTTTTTTTAGCTGTCTCTATATCTCTCTTGTAACTGTTACAGCCATGGAGAGAATAGCATCTCTGTCCTGTTTAAGTCATCTTCTTGTGGCTCATCTACAAATTTTGGGGAAGATAACATGAACAACAACATCAACCATTGGGCTGAAGGAAGCTCCAGCCCAAAGGTGCCTGGGGATGTCCACGTGTGCCGGGAGCTCCAACCAGCAGCCACCACAGTAGTGACACCGGCCTTTATCTCTGCTAGTGCAACCAAGGAATGAGTGGTGCAGTGAGAAATAAGGTAACAGAGTCCAGAGAAAATGGATGGAAAATGGATGGAAAATGCATGCCAGGAACTGGGAACGAGGCATTTGCCGAAATTAGGACATGGAGCATCACATCTATCAGTCTTTCTCCAGGTTGTTTCGAACAGGCCATTTCCTACTTGGCCTCGTGTTTGACAGATGTGAGTTTTTGATCACGTTCTTTTCAAAAGTAAACTAGTGTGGTCCCTAGCGAAGGCTTGCCACGGTCAGCCCTGAATGCCTTGCTCTTGCTGGGCTGCTCCTCCAGCTGTCTGCCTTTGGCTTTTAATGAACTGAAGCCATAACAAAGTCTGGACAGCACAGGGACAATTCAGTACTGAATTTCTTTCAGCAGTGCTAATTCCTCTGGCCTTTGCAGGGGCATTGAACCAGAAACGTACCTCAAATGGATAGAGGGTAAAACAACCCAAACAAACAAGCAAGGGAAACAAACTGGGAGGTTAAAGAAAAGATAACCTGTTCTTGGGAAAGTTGAAGGTTTTCTTCCAGTTCAATTCACTGCGTGGCCAGGCAGGTCAGAGCTGCTGGTATTGGGGAGCTCACCTATAAAAACAAACATTCCTTTAGAGGATAAAGTGCCGCGTTGTTGGTATTTAATGCCTTTTTTTTGTGTGTGTGTGTGGGTGTGGGTTCTAAGGCTCTCCAGAATAAGTTAAAAACAGCCTGGCTAATTAGTGTGAGCAAGTCTTTTACTGATTGTGCTTTGTGTCCAACACGTGTGCCTGGGAAAGCAGGAGCTCAGAGCGTCTGCAAGAGGAGGTAACAAAGAAGAGATGAGAGTGCAAAGGCGTAACAGACAAAAGTGAATGTGTTTGTGCAAGACAAAGAGAAATCAGAGAGACTCTGTGTGGCATAAAGTTACATTAGATAGGAAGGAAGGAAAGAAAGAAAAAGAAAGAGAGAAAGGAGGGAGAGAGGGAAGGAGGGAAGGAGGGAAGGAGGGAGGGAGGGAAGGAAGGAAGGAAGGACGGAAGGAAGGAAAGCTGTTCAAGCGCTCTTTGATGATCCTGTTACAGGTTGTCTGTTGCCAAG
>JAVCKT010027306.1:0-16205 GCA_032273925.1 Rhynchotus rufescens | reverse complement strand
ACCATCATCTTCTAACCTTGGTTTAAATATTTACTGCTGGGAAAGGTTAGCTGTGCAGTCTTAATGGATACTGCTTATACAAGAGCTCCTTGGTCCTAAGACTTGAGACTGTGAGAATACTCCATAAATGAACAGTACAGAATACCTCAGAGAAGTAATGAAGAGTGTATTTGTCTTTGATATTAAAAAAGGACCTATTAAAATAGTCTGAATGTGATAGGAAAGGAAATTATAAGCATGATGCTATCCTACTATTAGTATTATTATTCATTGCAAGATAAAAGTCTCTGAGGATATTTACAAAACCTTTCAGATTTTAAAGTCATCTAATATGTTTACCTTTTCTTGGGTAGAATTTTCTCCTTTCCTTCTTGCTCTTCATTAAATAAATATACTCTGCTCTTTTGTGCATGGAAGAAAATCCTTTCTATTTTAAAGTCCATTCTGTCTATTGTTTGGATGAAGGGCAGCATTAAAAAATGCCACAACTGAAGATAAATGGCATGAATAATAAAATCCCAGACTTTTTTTCATCCTGCCTTCTGACCTTTCTGGAAGTAATTTCCTCTGTAAACCCACAGCAAAAATGCTACGTGATCTGTGTGTGTGTGTATTATTATTATTATCCCAAAACTGGTTCTCTATACATTTAATAACAGCTATTGCTGTTATGTTATAGCTTACTTCAGTAAGACCAGCATTTTCAAACACACGTGCCTATACTTATCAGGGCTTTTAGATGGCAAAAGTGGAACATGCACAGGCCTATACACACACATACAAACAGCACTGCAAAAAAGGGACCTGATTTTTTAAGGGTCCTCCTTTTCCTGCTAGGGCCCACTGGACAGCTGCTGCTGCTTGCTGTCTTGGAAGAACATGCACCTACCCTAAGGTGCTTTATACAGGGTTTTCTTTAAAGAGATTTCACAGTTTGGGTTGAAATTTCTGCCAGGTCAGTGCAAACTAATATCTAGAAAGCGAGTTCTGGTCTGAATGCAAATGTGAATGCCTGCTTTTTATTTTTTTGCACTGGCAATGCTAATTCTCTGCAACGTATGATTTCCTGTGTTTACTTTCATAAAGTATTTGACATATGCACATCCTTCACAAAGAGAATATCACTGTTGACATGAAGACAGCATGGGACATGAAGTGAAAGAGCTACAGCCTTGCAAAAGGAATTTACACAGGTAGGACACATTAATCCCAACTCCTGAATGTGGAATCAGCCTCATTCTTCTGAAATCAAGGAGCTGAGTGGCACCAACGAAATCCCAACATGGCTTGTGTTGCTTAATATGTCTATTCTTGAGAAAGAAAAAATAGAACTTTAATGAGCACGATGTGCTCAGAATTAGTGTTTTGCTTTTGCCTGGTAAGTGTAACTGCTGACTTGACTTAAAAACGGGAAAGGGCTAAAGAGCATTTTTCTGAGGAGCCTTATTGCTCTGTTGCTCAGTGTATCTGTTGCCATCAGGGAGACCATGCTCGGTTTGCCTGAGGTTGTGCAGCCTCCAGAATGGGGAAAACCTCCTGGAAACACAGACGTCCCACAGGACCCTTAGGAGATTCCTGCTGACCTTATCAGTCCATTCCCCTTTACCCATCACTTCTGCCAGGTGATCAAAGTGCACTTTGCCTTGGCCATTTACCTAATTTGTGTATATGTTTATGGTAATAAACATATTTATATATGTTAATATAAATATACATAACATATAATAATGTAAATGTGTTAATATTATATCTTTAAACATATATTTATAAACATAAAAAACCTTTAATTTGGAAATTCACACGCATGTTTTCATTTCCAAAAAACAAAAGGACTCAACACATCTGTTCCTTCAGGGAACTGTTAGGATGTGGGCCCAAGCTTTTCTGGCAGAAGATGCTACTCCTCCACCTGCTACTCTGTAGTATTTACAAACTGACTGTGTACTGAAAGAAAGCAGAAATGCTCCTTAACCACCCATATAACCATTGCCTGTAATCTCCTAAATTTTTCCTAGAGGTCTCCCACCTAATTTATGACTGTGCCCATGCCTCAGATTCCAGGGCTGGTTGGGATGATGAGCCTAGGAATAGGACAGCACACAATTAGTTGAGGACTAACTAGTCCATGGCATTATTCCATGGTACAGGCACTTCTAGGTTTCTGAATACAACTGGCTAAAAGAAGCCTCAGTGGTGGCCAGTGATGGGACAAGGGGCAATGGGTGTAAGTTAAAACATGGGCAGTTCCATCTCCATGTGAGGAAGAACTTCCTTCCTGTGGGAGTGACAGAGCCCTGGAACAGGCTGCCCAGGGAGTTGTGGAGTCTCCTTCTCTAGAGGTTTTCCAAACTCGCCTGGCTACCACCCTGTGCCCCGTGCTCTGGGTGTCCCTGCTGGAGCAGGGGGGTTGGACTGGGATGATCCCTTGATGTCCTTTCCAACCTCAACCATTCTGTGATTCTGTGAAAGCTGATAGGTAATTGTTCAATAAGCTAAGAAACTTGCTTGTATTTACTACATAACAGTACTTTAGAACAATATTTGGGAGTTCATTATATTTTATAAACCCAGACATCAGAGCCTGCATTATATGAGAAAAAGATGATAGTTACCCTGTAACACAACACTGTAAAAATTAAATGACACTATCTCTGAATAATGTCTTGTCTACAGTTGTTACAAGATGCAGCAATAAATCTAACAGAAAGAAAAGTAACATTTTTAGTTCTTTCAGTTTATTTTGTACACACAGCATGGCTGTTTGATTTCATATTGAATGTGACTTTTAATTCAATTTTTAAAACATGTTTCAGGTTGATACCACATGCTTTGTCATTCTGGCAATGCTTCTCGGCAGCAACTGACATGAAAAAAGTATCTTGCTAAAATCATCTTTTTTCCTTTTTTTTTATTCTTCTTTTTTTCTTTTTCTTTTGCAGTTGCTTTCAGTTAGAATTTGCCTATAAGGGAAAATACTTAGCTAAAGATTTGAGGGCAGAGTTTTGTTTTCAATAAACTAAATGCAGCAGTTGGAAAAGTACAAAGTCAGAAAGGTACTGAAAGTCTATTCCAGGTCTTGTTTCTCTGAGTTTCAGATGGAAGCACTGAAAAGCGAAAAAAAATGCCAACTTTTTGATAGATTCCTGCATGTATACAGTTAAAAAAAGTAGAAAAAAAAAAAAGAAAACACAAAACTTCCATGTGAAATTATTCACCAGACATTGCAAATAGGAAAGGTGTATCAGATGTGGTCTTTCCTATAAAATAATGTCCCTAGGGGTACCTTCTTGGATTTCTTCTCAATAGTTCTTTGAGCAGACCCATTTACACCTTCCACAAAGCTCTGCTCTATAAACGCAAAAATGTCTGGCATAATCTATTTAAATAACTTCCTGGATTCAAATGCTCAGAACTTAGCATTGGATCTGTTTTATTGCCTAATTTAAAAAGATTTAAAACTGATGAGACCATCAAGCTAATAATACAGTGATAATACAGTGGAAGTTTGTTCTTCATCTCTTGACTACAGACTTTTTGCTTTAGCTACAATAAAAATAAAATGCAAGACAAATGATATTGACTTCTAACAAATAAACAGAGGAAATGGTAATCTCCTACCCATGTGAACAGAAGAGAAACAGAAGCACTACCTGGTTACCACAGGTCGGCTACTGTTTCTAGGAAGGAACAAGGCAGCTCTGAGTATTTCTGTTCTGGAACAGTCAACCACCTATGAAAGCCTTTTGAAAATGAAGTGCTAGAAATATGTTATCCAAACCACTACAGTATGAACTTAAATTTTCAAATGCTTCACTGCAAAAGTACATATGGAAATATCTTCCATCTCTCTTCTGAAAAGAAAAATATGTGACACTTCTTTATAAAGTCAATATTCTGACTAATGGCTTGCCTAAGGTAAGCAGAAAAGCAATTTACTTGACAAGACCTGATTTCAGGTCCTGCAAAAGTTGACAATGGCACAAAAGGAGCAGCATCAGCGAACAGCACTGATACAGTAAGGCCAGGGAAGAAAATTTTGAGCCAAGGTTCTTGCACAAAAATAAAAGCAGGAACTGCAAGCCTTAAAAAAGTATTCTGAGCATATTGATTAAAAGGCCTTTAAAGTAAACATTAGATAAAAATAAACTGAACTCACATATCATTATTGTTTCTTTTTCATTGCTTTTATGTATTTATGCATTAGCTGCAACCAAATACAAGGCACATTGAAAGAAACAAAAACAGGAGACTTATCTCCTTCCTTTGTTCTGGAGTTTCTTTAGAAGAGAGTTTGCCATTTTAATGGTACTACAGAGGAGTTTTTTCACAAAAATATGCGAGAGCCAAGCCACTTGCACATGTGTGAGTGGCAGAGACATCGGGAAAGAGCTGGTTGATACCTATGCTGGTCCCCTTTAGCTCTTCTCTGCATATTACTTGCGAATGATGCACGTTCTGGATCACGCAAAGCTACATGAGAACGTGGCATAAGGTTCCTCTGTGGGGCAAGCAGGTTTCCTTCCCGATGAGGCTCTTTTTTCCACACAATTGTATGGCTGAATGAACTATCCCTGCAAGTCTTCACGAGGCAAGTTTGTGGCATGCAGGGGGCAGGACTGTAACATAAGGGTCTCCTATGAGGGTCCAAGGACAGGCACAAGGCACCTCAAAATCACTCCATAGCGCTGCAAAGGTGAGACTGCCGTCAGGCTGCCCCGCTAGCACTCACTCCCCAAAGGCATCACTCGTGATACCTGAGTGCCCTGCCAGGTAAATGGGTACAGTCAGCACATGCTACTGTTGTCATGGCTGCAAAACCACATCACATATACACTGACAGAAGCCAGATGGGAGAATTTCCTATCTTTTCCAGGAGGTGAAGTTAACTTCATCTTACACTTGTCAGGATCTTAAGAATAATGGGGACTGGTAAGAAATGCACGGTCTGTCACCAAGCTCCCCAGGGTGACAAGTATCACTTACAAATAACCAAGCCTTACGTGGGCAAAAACCACAGTATGGATAGGAATGAAGAAACCTGCATCCCAGCATGTTGACGGGGATGCGGCATTTCTACACAAGGATCACTGAAATGCTCCTCATGAGCAATCTCACACAGCAATGCAAGTGTGATGTGCAGCAGCAAGGGAACGGGCCTACAACCTGATTCAGGAAAAGAAATAGCAAGAACATAGCAACCTGGGTCCTTTTTACTTATCTCAAAACAGCAAATTCTCCATAAGCTTCTGTGATGAGATTTTAAACTCTTTAACTGACATCTTGATGTGTTACTGAAATCATTCCTATCAGTTTTTAGCGCTGCTGAGACATTGCGATTAAGGAGCTGTGTTGGTCCCTTCCCGCAACGAACAGCTTTGAATCCTAAGGCTTTATTACCACCCACTTACTGCCTTCATGCAACATTGCTGCCACAGCTTTGCTGAAGCAAAAGGCTTATCTAGTTGTAAAGTATAAATTTCTAGTTGTAAAATTAAGGGCACGAGGGTACAAAAATGGTTTCCAAAGAGTTTCGTCTTTTGAGTAATCAACATTCACTGCATTTACTTACAGGCATTTTTCCTAACTAATCCCTAACCTAATGCCTTAGCCTCAACCCACCTTTTATTTAAAGTCACATCAGATTACAAATAGACTCAACTATGAACAAAATCTTCTGCATCTGATCCAAGAAAAAAACAATAGCAAAACCCCAAACATATTACACTTCATGCCTCTTTAGACTAAAAAAACAAACAGAAACAATGAAAGGCACTGGAAAATACGGGCAGGTTTCCTTAAGGTTTTGTTTAGAAATGTGCCGCAGCTGAAGTCTCCTGTAGGATATCCTGTGAGTGACACACAACTTTATCAGTATAGGAGAATAAACAAGTGGTCTTGTCGAACCCGTAAGGTCCTGTTGTGCTCTGCTGCATCAGTTTCCTCTTCACCGACAGTGAAGCATTATTACATTTTGGAAGTGCACCAACACTAACTTAAATGTGAGTATTCTGAAATTTACCTACAAATAGCATATATAACACTTATACACCTATAACAAACACATATCTAAACTCCTAATCTATTAATTTATATTAGTTAATATAAGTTAATATATTAGTTAATTAATTAGTTAATGCTAACAGTGAGCCAGGCCATGTTGCAGTTAGAGCTGATGAAAGTTTTGTCATTGATTTCAGTGCAGGGAAGGTCAATCCTCCTATTTTTTCAAGTTTCTCATGGATCTAATGTTTAATAAATATTTTTGCTGAGTTTAACATCATCCAGTCCCAATGCACAGCAGGGCTAAAATACATTGGCAGGAAGTTTGTACAGAAGGTAAAAGTGTGTTGTCCTGCACCATCTCCAAATACGCAGAGCTTCGACTGCCAAAGCACAAATAAGGGATGTTGGCCTTCACAGCGTGGGACAGAGATCAAAAAGGAAGCATGAAACTGAAGATTACTCAAGTACAATAGGAAGCTCAAAATCATGTAGTATTTATTCCCTACCAAAAGTGTTAGAGCCAAACCCATACTCCCAAAAGAAAATCTAGGCAGTTTGACACAGTAAACAAGATGTTTCCTTAGCTTTGTAAACAGGAGATTGATTTGAAACAAACTGCCAAGTAACCTAACCCATTCCAATCTTCTAGCTTTATATTTTCAACAGAAGCAGCAATATAAGTAGCCTTCTTTATCCAAAATGTGCTATAATGTAATCAACTATTATAACAATTATAACAGATTCAGCATTTTCTGAGGCAATTCTTGGATAAAGCTTCAACCAGCCGACGAAATGGAGCACAAGTATCTTTTCCTACATTACTGAGTAAATTCTTATTACATGGAAGGCCAGTGCAAAGCCTTCATACTATTTTTTAAGCCTTATTTCTAGTTAGGCTAGGACTTCCTAGTGCCAGATCTGCATAAGACCCCAGGAACCATGGCAGATAGGGGCAGATAGCCTCTAACAAGGGTTTCTGAGCTGAGCAGGCAAAACTGAACATTGCCACACAAGGAACATGGGACAGTGCAAGAAGGGGGCACTACTCGCAGTGGACATATGGAAGAACCAGGCCTGATGTTCCTGCTACTACTGTGGGTGGGAAAAGCAGGAAAGCCTGGAAAAAAATAGATAAGAAGATGCAAAAGATGTAAAAGATGCAAAAGATGTAAAAGATGCAAAAGATGCCATATTCCCCATATCCTCCCCTCTGTGAGCAGCGGGAGATGTTCTCACTGTGGAGGCAACAACGACCTGGCCATCTTAAGGCCTTCAGGACTCCCATGTCTTAGGCAACCTTTTCTTGTGTTTAGCGCCAGCCTTGCAAGTTACTTCATTTGCTGCTTAAAAAGGGTCAGACTATAATTTGCTGCAGATGCATTTTTAATATAAACATAACAATTCATATGAAAAGTCTGGAGCATAACAAATACAGACTTCTGCCATACCTTTTGTGTGCATATATATAACAAAATGAAGGCCATTCCCTATCCTTCTATTTTACTGTTCCCCAAAGAGGTTCCTTGTTGTATAAATAAAATACATTTGCAGAGTTCTTTCTTTTACATAATATTTACATTTAGTTCAGCAATGTAATGTAGTGAATCTGTCAATCATCTTGTTGAAAGAATTCCTATCTTGGATAATGTCTTTTACTGTAAAATCCTTTTTACTTTATAAAAAGGCAATAGCATGTAAATAACCTTCAGAATTTCTGCTTGCAACATGGACAGTTGGCAAACATCATCTTTAAAAATATTTTTTGCTTTCAAATCAGATTCTGTAAGTTACAATGCTCAAGACAGAAGGCAGTAAGATTGAAATAGTTAAGACCAAATGTTTGTCTTTATAGCACTGTTCAAACAAAAATTTGAAAAGTGCTATTACACTTTCTTTAGTATTCCAAAAAATTCACTGAGTACAATTACTTTATGACTTTAATGTTAAATACCTAACCAAGTAAATTATATATGGTGTGCCTGTTTTCATTTCCCTGTCCCCGCCCTTTGATTTATATATATGTGCATATACACTTTAATAGAGAACATATAAAATCTACAACACATTATATATGATTGGATTACACATTGTCTATATAATTTGTTTGAATAGAACATCAGAAAGGTTCTGGAAATACCTGTATTCTTATGTCATTGTAAGCTAAACCAGACAGTTAGACTTTGATATACACTCTCAATAGCTTCATTATTATACACTCCTGCAGGACTGAAATACTTGACTTTAATAGAATTACTCAGATGCTCAAGCTAAGCATATGAAACTAGGTATAATCAGGGCACTAATAATTCTCTGTAATTTTCATATTTATTCATATTCCAAGGTGTTCTATAAAAAACAACCTCTCTGTGGGATCATAGAGTAAAGAAAATGTATTATTTTAGCATTTTCGGTATTATTCAATTTCTAAGAATCAAAGCATTAGAATTATTAGGTTTGCTCATAAGCTTTTTAATATTTAATTTTCTTAATTAAGACTTGTACAAGTATATTTTAACAAATAGAAACTATAAGTGTTGGGACACTAGCCAGGTAGTTCACAAGTGAAGAGGCTTCTACTAGGTGATACACATGTACCTGATAGAGCACATCTACCTGACAGAACATGTTTTGAAGCTCCTTTGAAGAACTCGACCATTCTGATTGTTGCTGAACAAGACTTGGAATTGCCAGGTAATGGTCAGTGTTATTTCAGTCTAAACAGTTAGTTACACAGGCAAGAGACATCACCAAAGATAAACAACAAAAATGCAGTACAGGCAAACTACTACTAGGACTTTTTTTTTCTTTATGCAGATCCAGACCATAATTATCTGTTTTCTGAGAAAGTCAGAAAAAAACCCAAAATGATGTAAGCAAATATCTTCTAACTATTTTTCAGCTTTTCATATTATCAGAGTCCTTTAAAATATATCTACAACCCAATTATGGAAGAACTTAATAAATGCATTCTGAAACTGAGGTTCATATGCCTCTATTGGTACAAGTGCCACTTCAAAGCAGTATGAGAAAGGTCTATTCTTGTCTCCCAAGAGTACAGTTAACATCTCTTGGGTGAGAAATCACTACCACATTATAAAATGTTCTTCCCTGTGTTTCAGCACTGGACAACACAGGGAAAGGTAGAGTTAATGGCACACATGCCTTTGCACTGGTCATCACAGACCCAAAAGCTATTGCCATTTCCCCACGATGATCAAGTACAAGTTTTCTTTCTTTATGCTGGTGGTGCATAAGTTTGGTAGTTGTTACTATTTTTTTATTCAAATTACAACCACACAGGACCATAATCTTATCTCAAGAAGTCTGATGTTACGGTTTCAAATCCACTTCAGAATAGAATGAATATACATGACTCCATTGTTTACATACTGATATGATTTGACACTATGCTATCTCTTCCTTTTTCGCTGCGTTTTCTCTAACTTTTGGATTTTGAAGTTTGAAATATTCATAGTAACTAGGCATACTTATCCACACTAAGTGTTCATAGAAATATTTTTCAGTAACAGATAAGGGAGAGCAATTCTGTTTCAGTAAATAATATTATTTAGTACTTTTAATCTCCACAGACATCTACAACTACACATAGACAACCAAAATATGAAGGAAAAAAGGAATTGGGTTTATTTTTGGCAGTATTATCCATACTGTAGATTAGGAAACTGAGGCAAAGAGAACACTGGAATCATCTGGAAATCCCTCTGCATGATATTCTGATGAACTTCAAAAGACTTCACGGATAATGACAGAAAAACACTTTAAATAAATACCATTATAGGTGCTATAAAAGTGGCTGGCAATAGTACAGTTTTAAAAATTGATTACTGCTGAACTGGACAGCTGAGTCATCAGTGCTTGTCCTTCAGTTAGCACAGAAGGATGTGTCTCGTAAGCACGTTATTTATATTCTTTGTATCTTCAGCAGGAAGTACCATCTGGTTAGGTTTGGTGATCATTACATAGCACTTTTTTATATCTGTTGCCCTTCATCTATATATCTCTTTTCAGAGGAATCTTGGCCTTAGCTAAGTGCAATGACAAAGAGGCCAACATCTTTTAGTCTAAGACAACTGTGAATCTTGCACAGTATAAAGGGTTGTTTTGGCTAGATGTAACACGTCTCCATATTAAAATTCTGTGTGTTTAGTATCAGTTCTCCTTGGAGATAACATAGAACAGGAATCCAAAGTATTGTTTTCTTTTTTAATAAAATGGGCAAGTGGCCTTAGATTTGCCAAGACACAACGTGTGTTTTTTTTAAAAAAAAAAGAGGAGAAGAGGCCTGACTTCCTCTTCAGTATCTCTCATGATTCCACAACACAATAATCATGATCATCAACCCAGGACATAATATTAAATTAGGTTTTATCCCTGCTGTGCATTTTGAGAAACACTGTTGGAACATATGACCCCAAGTGTATTGTGTGTTCTTAGATCTTATTTCAAATTGTCATTTCTGCAAATATTTACAAAGCAAAAAACACTGTTTGTCTCTCGGCAATGCAATCCACATGTCTTTAATGCTATTCCATATCAGCATCTCAGACTAAAACAAGGCACGAACAGCACTGAAAATTATAGAAGACAGAAATACTTCCAGTGGCCTATAGCCAAATTGAGTCTATAAACACTTTGCCTGTGAGCTAGTTACATGTATGCAGCATTTGGAATACAGCTCATAACCTTTGGCTGCACAAATACAGACTTTCAGTCAACAAATTCAAGCAACAGTTCTGCTCATTTGAGTTGAATCACGCCTATCAGCAACGGTCCTGCTAGAAGCTGTGACCAGCTGCCCAGCTGGCACTACCAGGACGCGCTGTCCTTTGCAGGGAAACAGCACCCCCTGGGATTGCCAGTGCAGGGACAGCACAAGGCTGCACTGCCTTGTTTGCCAGGGGCTCTGTGGGAAGGTTCCTCACCAATGTCTGGGTTACCTACCCACTGCATGGATCATTCCTGCGGGAGGAATGCAAAGGTGCCTGACTTGTGCATAGGTGAGCTCTGCTGTGTTTGCAGGCTGTGGGGCTGACTAGCAAAAGTCAATTCCTGACCAGCAAACAAGCATCTCAAGAACTTCAGCTCTTAATGCCACAGTACCAGACCAGCTGGTACCCAGAAATTTTAGTCAGGAGCAGTTATGAAAACCTAGTTTTAGAGTTACAAAGCTTCATTGTGAAGTTAAGTAATCACTAGGAAGAAAACTATTTACTCATCATTTCACATGGACTTATTCTTCTTGGGCACTCCAAGATAAGAAGCAATGTCACTATGGAAAGTGTTTGTCTGGGCAGTAAAATGCTCATCCACAACACAGGTAATAAGCTATGGCGTTACTCATTTCTTCATTGATTCTGAGGAGGAGATCAAAGTTCTAAAGTTTTAAGTAAACAAAAAAAAAATTAAAAATCACTGCAATTTTCTATAAAAAAAAAAAAAAACTTATTTGGTGCATAACTTTGAAGGAAGCTCTTAGATTAGTTTAGAGATCATGCCAGTGACCTGCAGTCTTAAACTTCTCAAGAACTGGGACTACTTGTTCATCATGAAGCTTGATAAAATTTGCAACAGTTTTAAAGGATGCAATGAACTTGCTGAATAATGGATGCATGAACTTACTGAAAACATATACATTTTATATTAGATTCAATTTGAATTCAGGGGCATAAATAACTGCAGTTGTGTGTCATTTCCGGATGATCTCAGCTCTACAAAAGAATCCATTTACCTTCTCTTTACCTTCAAGTGAACAATGAAATGCATACAAAGAAAAAGAGTTTAATACTGCTCCAAATAGGAAGTAGCTTCCTAAATTAAGTATATACCCATTACATGCATTGTATACATGCTGGAAAAATAAACACTGGCAAATGTAGCATGTGATCTTGGAAATGTCTCCATGCAAGTGATTGGATTTTAAAAAAAGGTTTATATACATATATATATATATAAACATAAGTTCCAACAACTGTGGGACTTTAGGGCCATGTTTCTGACAACTGGGCGATGTTAAGGCCAAGCGCAGATCAGGGAGAGCATCTTGGGCAGGGAGTCACGGTGCCATGTGCCACACTGGCACCTCTCATGAAGCTCTTCCCAGAGCCGAGGGCCATCATCATCGCCCCTCACACACCGGAGGCCTCAGCTTTATCTTTACCCACAGACAAGTGGGCTGACAGGCGAATCACTCCGGCGGTGGCATTTTTAGGCAGCACACACAGTGCTGCACCCCTGGGCCACAGCGCATGGCAGCCACACGAATCCCGCACTTGAGGCACTCGTGTGGCACATGGCGCTGGCCACGAACATCCCGGAGGCCACTCGTGTGGAGGCACCATGGATGAAGCCCCCATTTCCATGGGGTGCCTGGTGCTCCGGCCGCCCGCCTGGGGCTCCCCGCGGGCACCGCAGCTCGGGGTGGCCCCGCGTGGGCGCCACGACGGGGGGCGACGGGACCGCGAAGACGCCGCCTCAGGGGCGTCCCGCAGCCCAGCGGCCGCCCCCGCCCCGTGCAGCTGCCGGCCCGTCCCGTCCCGTCCGCGGAGCCTCCCCGGCGGCGGCGGCCCCGCTCCCCGGCGGCACCACCCGCTCCCAGGGAGCCTCCTCCGCGTTACTGGGGACCGCAGCTCCCCGCTCTGCGCCCGCAGCGCTGCCCCCCCCATCCCCTCGGGCCACCCGCTCCGCTGCCCCCCGGGCCAAGCCCGCAGAGCCCCGCGGAGGGGCGCAGCGCGCCCCGTCGGGGGGGTAAGTTTCTCCGCCAAAGCAGCCCCTGAGCGCAAAGGAGAAAGGCAGAGCGACACTCACCATCGCGCCGGAGGTTGGAAGAGCGCAGGGCTCTTATAGACCCGCCCTGGGCAGGGGCCGTGGTGCCCTGGCGGCTGCAGACGTTGGCGCACACGACGGCGTAGAGCAGCAGGAGGATGAGCAGTTGCATTGGGACCCGCTGCGGACGGGACCGGGCGGCAGCGAAGAAACGCGGCGCGCTCCGCCGGGGCTGCCTCCCTCGCCCTCCTCGCGGCCGGTGCTCGCTGGTGTTGGCCGGCGCGGGCTGCTTGCTCGCTTGCTCGGGGGAGTTGTGTGCATGAAAATAAATGTGGGAAAAAAAAAAAAAGAAAAAAAAAAGGAGCACCCGAAACTGCAGCGAAAGCTGCCGAGCTACTCTGCGCGCTTCCCCCAAACTTCCTGCATGCTGAACTTTCTGCTGCGCGGCCAAACTTTGCAAGGTGAGAAGCGCCGCGGGCCGCCACCTCCGCCCCCTCCGCGGGGGCTGCCGCAGCCGCGGAGCTCCGCGCCCCCCGCTCCGCTCGCCACGAGCCGCCGCCGGCGTGTGGGGCGGCGGGAGCGCCCCGCGGCGCGAGCAGGGCGCTGCGTCCCGGCCAAGCGGCCCGCGGGCTGAGGGAGCGGCGCCCGGGGCTTGTCCGTGGGACGCGGGAGGAGGCAGGTGCGGCAAACGCAGGCTGCCTTGGTGAGAGCTGGAAGGGAGCGCGTGGAAGCGGGGGCCTCGCCTCAGCCGTGCTTCCCGTTTCGGTGGTGGTTCTGCCAGAACGATGGGCACGGTGAGCGGGGAAAAGCTTGAGGTGATCCATCAAAGCTCCCGTGTCATCTCTGCGGAGATGAGTTCAGAAGGCTCTTCTGGGGTTGTGTGTGTGTGTGTGCGTGATGGGAGTGGGTTGCTAGAGGAAATGAGTTGGAATTTTGGTTTTCTTCTTTAAATAAACGGGAGATTGAGGGAAGCAAAACGCCCACAGTTCCTGAGATGCTCTTTTTTTCTCAAGGACTCAGAGCAGTAGACAAACATGTTAATAGTTGCTTACTATTACATTTCCCTTGTAATATAATGAAGCAGCATTGGTTAATGTTTCTGATATTTAATGACTGATTTAAGGGGACTGTTCTTGTGAAAGGCTTTATCAAATGACTTACAGGCTTGGGGGCTCCATAGCAGGCTTCTGACTGTGCAAAATCTGAGGCAAGAATATTGAATAAAGCCTTGGGGCATGTCAGCTGTTAAAACGCAGATTGCTTCAACCTTTGCTTTTGCATCTGGTTTCCTATTTTTCATAGGAAAAAATAACTTCATATTTTCTAGTTTAGTCTGAGTTGTGCCCAGCTAGCTGATGCGTTTTTGTTCTTTTTGATAGACTCTTACAGAAGGAAGTTTCTAAGTTTATGCTTAAACTGCTGTAAATTTATACAGGGTTGTGCCTATGAAATACTCCTATTTACTTCTAGTGTCTTTGTAGGACCGTGCAGTGTGCTGGATCTCTGTGGCTGCTGCGCCGAGGGGGCTAATACTGGGAGCAGAGCGGGGTGTCGCGGCTGGCAAGGGAGTGTTCCTGGGGGGCAGCTGTGGGTCAGGATCCTTTGCCTCTGTTGATGGTACAAGTTAGAAGAGACAGTTAATACAGCAAGGTGCATAAGCAGTAAGGCACATTTTAACACACTCTCTTGCTAAACTGTGTTGCCTGTATTTTTTACTGCCTTGTTTTTGCTTCATGTGTTATTTCTGTTTACATATTATTGATTTTGGAAGGTTATAGCCAAAGAAGGGTGGCACCTGACGGAAATTATCATGAGTTTAAGAGAACATGGTATTAGTCAGGTCAACCCTGCTCTCTGGGGCTTGATCTGAAACCCACCAGATCAATGAAGAGCATTGTGTTGGGCTGCATAGATTTTCAGATCAGGTCCCTAACCACTCATGTGTGTAACCAGTTACTGCGGATCCCAGCAGGGTTTCTCAATTTAAAAGGTTGTTTGTAAATATTTACAGGGATATAATTACAAAAACGCAAAAATCTATTTTTTTCTCTTATGTTAAAAACAAGATGGGATTTCATTATAAATTTTCCTAATGCTTTTGACAGATTATTTCACTAGTTTGGAGCGGACTAGGTAGTTTTGTGCTCTGTATGCAATTCTTGCCTTGTCTTTTCAGCTTGTGCATTAAGCTACACTGATACGGTCAATAAATTATCATTTGCAGTGCTGCTTGGGTGTTCTCTAATTAGACCTCTCCTGGCCCTGCTACACTTGTAGCTCTAAAAAGAAGGCAAGGAAGACTCCTGCTGTTGTGGTTGAGCTGTATGCACTGGCTGTGCATGATTTAGCACTCGCATTTGCCTTGCCCTGTGGCATCTGTAAAGCTTCAACCAGCAGAAAGAAGCGAATTCCCCGCAGCTGCAGCCCTGCTCTCCCTGGCAGCGTAAATCAAGGGTGGCTTTGGGGCTATCTCTGGTCATATGGTGTGGGACCGGAATCGTGTTGCTGCATTTTAAAAGCAGCAGAGGTGGACTGAGTTTCTAGGGTTTTGAGTCCCTTGTTGTGATGGTGCTGGGATGTGTTGGCACTTACCTGGAAAAGAAAGGTAACTTGGACTGGAATGCTCTATAGAAGAATAAATACTAATGTTTGCTGTATTTTGTCTTGGAAACTTTTTTTTTCTCATGTTGCAAACTGTTTTATAAATGCTGTATTTGGGTCTCATTAGTTGTTATCATTTAGTAATATGCAGATAGCTCATCCAGTAAACAAAGCAGCACATTTAATGCTAATGTGTTTGCGGTGTGAGCCAGAAGCTTTCCAGGGTGATTATAGCATGCTGGGCATATAGCCCATCTATCTTAGTGTCTAGAGGAGACAAAAGTTATGGATTGACTCATTGTACAAATCAGCTCATCTGAAAGTCAGATCTTGCTGTTTGTTGCCATCAGTAATTTAGTTGAATTAAGCACGGCTGAGGATGGATGGCAGTGTGGTTGGAATATTGAGATGGGATTTCCGAGATCCCATGAGCCATCCCCTGCATCCCCACGGATCCCATGTGTGACCTGGAGCAAGTCATTAAATGTTCCTATAAAATAAATGGTTGCAGCATAAACCCCATAAGGGGACAATATAAATACAACAGAGTGCAAAATATGTTTGGAGAGTGGCTTCTCTCTATGTTACTGTATGGCATGCGTTACAAACTAGGTATGCTTCATATTGTGATGCAGTTGCATGAAAGCGACTAAAGCTGAGAAGTTTGAATTTTGTTAATAAATCTTGAATACTGATTTGGGGGAGTTATTCAGAGAATTACTTATTTCATCATGTCTTTAAAATAAAATGGTAATTATAATCTACTGTTTATACGGTATTCCATACTTGTTGAATGTGTCACTGAATTTTGTTGTGCC
>JAVCKT010027305.1:0-15817 GCA_032273925.1 Rhynchotus rufescens | reverse complement strand
ATTTATCGATGGTGTAACACTGATGTATGAATTCATGGTGGAGATGGGAAATGCTTCCAGGTCAAGGGCATAACAGCTGTAGCAGCTGGGAGTACCTGCAAATAATGCATGCACTGAAGATACACAACACAAATCACACAGCTTTCTTCTTTTCCAGAAGAAAAATATCGTGACGGTGACTTTTATTCTACTGTGGTCTAATATCTCAAAGGAAGTGGTAGAAAATTCCTGACTTCAGGCATTTAAGTCTAAATTGTAAATAAAACTTAAGGAAAGAGATGGCAGAGAGCAGTATTTCTTCGGCAAGAAGGCAGCCTCATCATAAGGGCTTGCCCTCTCTCATGTCTGTGATTTCTGACACATTGTAGTTAGCCAAGTAATTAAGGTAAAGAAATCTTAAATGGGAACCTAAAACTGTGAGAAAGGAGAATGATTATAAGCAGTGCAGACTATATTAAGAGATTATAGTAGAAAGAAAAAAATATATGCCTCGGGAGGATTAAAGTGTTAAATATTAGTTAAAGTGGAAAGGGAGAGACAGAACAGTCTAATGATGCTTCCTTTTTTTTTTTAATATATAATCCAGATTTAGCAGCAGTTTTAGACTGCCTGATGCCATGGTGTGTGAAAATTGGATGCATTTTTAAGATACTAATTTCCTCACCAGGAGTAGGGTTAGGGGAGGGAGTTCAGTAACTTCTAACCTCCAGGCAGCTACTAGGACATTGGTGGAGGTCTCTATTTCGCCCTTCCAAAAAGAAATTTGGACTTCCAGGAAGGCTGCTGAAACAGGATGGTTGCAGGAGTCATATTCTGCTATCCAAATCAAACTGGGTAGTACTGGGAGTTTATTCAAGGCAGGTGGATATGCCATGAAATAGTGAATATTTTCGGTGTCTAGCTCAAGCAGAAGAAAAAAATTACCATAAAAAAAGAAATACGGAGTGAAGACTTCTCCGAAAATGAAGCATAGATCTAATAGAGGGCACATTATAAGCCTCCTTGCCACGGTAACCTGAAAAAAAAAAAAGATGGATTTCTTCCAAAAGAAGATTATGTCCACAGCTGATTTGCAAGGTGATTCACTGAAACTCATACTCTAAAAGAAAGAAGGCAGTAAAAATTGATGGTAGTTGGCAAACCATACCCCAACCCTACCTCAAATTCATCAGTGCTGGTCATGCTCATGTTTCCAGCCTATGTACCAAACGTATCTCGGAATAAGCTAACACTTTGCTCAGTTTTGGCAATATCTTTGACTACATTTTAGCACAGATTCAGCTAATATATATCAAGCTATTTGCACTCTGTGTCTTTTATTAGTTGAGTGAGGAAAAGAGACCAGCTGAGAGTCTGTGTTGTAATTTAGCCTGTCAAGCAAGAGCACTCCTCGGCTGGTGGTGTTTAAAAGGGAATTAGGGCACTTGTTTTGAGCTGCAAGGTCAAAGATCTCCCCCTGCCACTGCTCAAGTGCAGGTTGCTGCTCCATTAAAGGCCCTTTTCCTTGGAGGAGGGAAATGCTGAGGAGGACAGAGGAAGCCCCGCTGCAGGGGCATATGCTGCTTCCTATGACTTTGGTTTCCTGAGGCCAGTATCTCCTATTTGTTTTCAGCAGCTGTTCCCCACAGCTAGCCTGCCTGGCCATGTGTGCCTACACTACCTCCAAAACCAGTTACTTCCAGAGATTTTCCACTGTTGGGCACTGGGCTCCCAGCTCTGCCTTGGAGATGCTCCCTCTGGGAAGGAGATTTGCCCCCAGGCAGGGGAGCGGTGCAAGAGCAGCTGCCACCAATGCACATCCTCCTCGCGTAGATCAAGCATTGCCACCCCACAAAAACTCCTTCAAAGAGAAATATATTATTTTCAGTTGAGGTGATGCGGGAGATGGGCAATTATAAAATGACACCACGTTGCTGCACAGATCTGCTCTCTGTGGTTGAGGTTTTCAGTGCTGTTGTTCACTTCCATTAATACTGAGCCTTGTGGCTCCATCTGGGTGAATTGCATCGAATATTTACCCATATGCATCTTTCAAGATATATCAGCTCGGTTTACTGACACAATCTAATGTTTACTGCTTTCAGCATGCAGAGCCAATATAGCTGAACAGCAAGCTATATTCTAATCTACTTCTTGCAGCATCATCAGAATTGCCAACTAAATTTTGATTTCTAATCCTTTATTATTGGCAATAAGAAAAAGAGGGAAAAAAAAGTTTCAGATCCAGATACCCATCTGGTTCTTGCATCTGTACCATTTGGGAAAACAAAACAAAACAAAACAAACAAACGAGCAAAAAAGCAAAAAGTATCTGGATTTATCAAAAAAAAAAAAAAAGGAAAAATTCTCACTTTTTACCTCAACTCTTTGACTATATTATCAAAAATTTCTTCCAGTATAGTAAAAACAATTTTTGGCATCCATAATTGTAGTCATTTAGTAAATAGACCTCCTAACTGAACCTTCATCTCCTTAGATGTCTTCTATGCATTAATCAAGAGCACAAATAACGTGACCACATTTTTTGCTAGCAAAGACCCCTCACACTGTATGCGAATTGTGGGTAAGCAAGATGCGCCAGCTTAGCAAAATTACATCAACCACAAAATGATTAAGGTGGGAAGGGACCTCTGGAGCCTTATTAAAAAAAAAAAAAAAAAAGACAAAGAAAAGCAGATTTTCAAAATCAAACGCCCTGCAAGCTCCCTGGATCTGATTTGTATGTCCTTGGCACCCTCAGCATGGGGCACCTGAGATCCCAAGTTTTGTGTTTCAAGAGTTTTGACCAGCCCATTGAGCCATGAGCTCCTGAAGTGGCTCACAGCTCATAGTAGCTTGGCACTTAAAGCCTAAGACCAGGATTCTTCTTATTCAAGGCTGAGCAGAAGATATTCATCTGCTCTTCAGGTATTGGCCCTGCTCTTTAGCAGAGTCACTGTCTCGTACCTCTTGTCTGGCAGTTAGGGATGTTCCCTGGCAAGGGAAGGTCCTTTGAACTCCTTCACAATGAGGGAGACCTCATAAGTCACCCATATGCAGTCAGTCAGAACCTTTAGCCCATTGTTCAAAGGTGGCTGCTGGCGTTTATATTCCCAAAATTCCCCTTCCCTTTGTTTCTGAGCAGCTAATTAGCATCCACAGTAAAGAAGTAGAGGCGGTCTAAGAGGTACCACTCTCTGCTGCTTGTCTTGTTGTGTGCTGTCTCTGCTCTCCTTCCTTCACACACAGCCTCTTAAGCACCTTGTTCTAAAAAGTAAGACCCATGCCCCTAATGGGATCTTCAGATGTCACAATCCAGCACTGTGAACACTACTTCCAGAGCCAACTAGTAGGTTTCAGCCATCACAGTGGCTTTGTCCTTATGTGTATCTGAGCTCACCAGACTTCTTTTGGATCCATGACTAGGCAGCATTGAGCAAAAGAAGATCAGGGAGCGAAAGCAAGCAGGAAATTTTACACAGAGGTGGAAAGCAGAGAAGGATACAGGCCAAGGAGAAATGCACTTAGGACTGAGAGGTTGAAGCTAGCAGCCATGAGGTCCTTGAACTCCATGGAGGTCCAAGAGACCAGAAAGAGAGATCTGTGCAATTATATGCACTATCAGCTTAGACTTGTCAAGTCTTAAGGTTATGTTTGACATTTACACATTCAGCTGGCCTCCTCACTTGAGCTGTGTGACACAGAGAGCAGCAGCAGCAGCACAGATTTTCTTTATCTTCACTGACCAGCAACAACCGAATTTGTGTTGTCTCTGGGCCTGCACTAGAAAGTACCCTCAGGTTTCATTTAGCAAGTGTTATAATGTAGAGTCAGATGGGAAAAATATGGAGTCCGAAGCTACGGTAGCTATCTGTCAGGTATTGCATTTCCAATTCAAATTCAAGTTTCTTATCCTCAGAAAATGTTGGATGTCATTTCTACATAAAGTGATTTTATGTTGATATTGTGAAGAGCTTTGATTAAATAAAGCATTGTTGCAGCAATTGCTGTTTTTATTATTATTGTTACTATTATTGTTGTTGCTTGTATGGTGCACCTTCCAGTTTTATAGTCCTGGAGAAACCTGACAGTTGATATGGGGATTAATGTTGTCATTTGCTATGGTTACCAGCAAACCTTTCATTAATTTCATTGCTGCAGGGTAAACTGCACTTCCACATTCTCATTCCTTGTGTGGCTGCAGCAAATTGTGAAGGTAGGACTTGGGCTTTGGCTTTTCAAACAGAAATGTGGGCAACTGATTCATTGCGATTTGTTAGTCATGATACTTCGGGTAATTTCTTTTCTTTTCAGTATGTCAGGATAATTATTAGTTCTCAGCCAGAGACATTTATGTTAACTCTTTGGGACACTCAAGCCAGAACTCTGGTTTTGATCCATCTCTTGTCAATAACTCTTCCATCTTTTATATTGTATAAAATATTATTTAATCAACAGATATTAAAGGAAATGTGTAAGAGTGAATCTTCTGGGAGGACCATGCAGGATGAAAGTTAAAATGGCAACTACAGTGCTGTTATAATACAAAACAGTTCATTACGCCCACTTGTACTAAAATATTGCCCGTTAAAGGTTAGAGAAAAGGCCATGTTGCAGCAAGAGGTTATTTGTACGTTGTGCCTCTTTCTCTTACAGTATATAAGTCCTGTCCTAATTTTCTCAGACAATATGTCAGTCTGGGAGAGAGTATACAATCAAGAATGGAAAAAGTACAAATAAACAGTGCCATCTTTTGGGCATTGCACAAACTCCACATTTTTTAGACTGCAGGTATATGTAACTTTTAAATGATATATAGGAATACACATGTTTATTGGTATGAAAGCTGATTTGGGGATATTAGCTCTACAGAAATAGCCGTAGGGACTCAAAACCTAAAAGTCTTCCTACAGGACTCTTTAGCTCAGCACTTCCCACTGTGGCATACTTGGGTCCTGTGGCATGAGGTGCAGGATGATGTCTGTTTCTGAGGATGCCCACAGCATCTCACAAGGTGAATATATACTCTGTGAGGAAGTGGATGGATGACTGAGCATCCCATGAGGATTTTTGTGTTTTGAAACACAGGGATTATCAGAGTAATGTGGAAATGCAGTCCTTCATTTCTGTCTGGGCAGAACTGCCTTATAGACACTAGCACGAGGCCCAAATGGAATACCTGTTCTATCAGACTGCTAACCTCTGGGATAGCTTTCCTAGTAAAGCAGTGTGGGTATCTGGGTCCACCTGAATGACAGAGGCTTCTCCCACACTAGTCCCCATCAAAATGTGGCAACCAGTCTATGAAACCATAAACACCACCACCCTTCTGCTCTAGGTACTGTCTTAATTCTTTGTGAATGCTACAACACATCCACATGTTTTGAAAGGACCTGTTCCAACATCACCAACAGATTTTCAGGTGTGCTTACACATTCAGGGCTCACTAAAAAAGTAGCTGAGTGCTAAACATTCTTTTGAAGATCTGAACCTACCTTGAAAGGAGACAGAATATTCAGTTATGCTTTACCAAAATGATACCTATAGAAACAGTTTATGTAAGGCTAAGAAGTAATTACAGGGTGCTAGAAATATATTGCACTTACCAGTGATACATGTATTATAGCAGTCATCACCCATAGTAGACAGCATTATGGCTAACTGTAAGCAAGCCTGCGTGTAATCAATTCCTGGGACCATAACTGGTGATTAAATAGTTCTTGAAACATCCAGGCAGAAACTGGCCAGGAAGAACTGTCTAAGGAGATATTACCCCAGGTAGCACTAACCAGGCTGCTTCCAAGTAAATGCATAACAATAATTTTACTTGAGTTACGTAGTGTGTACATATATCTCCTCCCCAGCTTTAATCAGAGTTTTGTCTGGTCCCAAATAACATAAACTTTCAGACACGTAATATTCAGTGATCTTTCATAACTTGAGTCCATTCTGAAAACTAGAAGGCAAAATCTTGACAAATCATTTACCTGGAGATATGGCACTAATCCCACAGAGATTTGCAGGCACTGGCATGTCCCAGGCTACACTGAGATACACCAGGTAAGACAGTAAGGCCAAATGTTATGAAAATGAAGGTTCAACAATTGAAAGAGTAAATGAGGAACAGCAGATACTCAGGCAGACAGACAATGTCTGGACTCCAGAGGGAGGGGAGAACCGAGTATTTTCTATCGTAGTTGCCATGGCTCACATTTTTAAAGATCCTAAACACTGAGAAATCAAGAGACTGTCTGAGGCTCAGGTGTCCAACATGTAGGTCTCTGTGGCCAATGCATTTCTGTGCATCTGCTGTCTATGATGTGCTCTGTGGTGGTAAGGTAGCAAATGTAGATTTCTCTGTTACTTTTCCATTTAATGGTAGTATTCCTCTTCTAGGAAGACCAATATTGAAAGAAATATTCTGGAAAGAGAGGAATTAGACAGTGATGCAAATCCCTGACTTAGACAGGGATCCGAAACTAACCCCTCAAATTTTGACATCTCTAAATTGTGAGAGATAGTGATTATTTATCTTAGATGTGACCTGGGTGATACTTCTCCCTTCAGATTACTGAAGACTCATTAGCTTTCCCCATGTAATACTGTTCTGGTGTGGATTTTGTTTCTTAAAATGCTCAGCTGCAGAGTTCATTAATATTCCCTAAAGAATACACAGAAATTTGGAGTCTGATGTGCTGTCTTTATTTCTGTAAATTGATATGCCCCGTTCATTTACTCAGAAGAGTTTGGCAGCAGCAGCAGCAGCAGCCCAGTTGTGCATGGCACACACTGCACAGTGCAGAGATCAGCATACAGATATGTCTACTCCAGTTAGCAAGCATATCATTTGCCGCTTTGCAAACAGTGAAAGGCTTGATTAAATTCAGGTTCACCGTGCTTGCCAACCTGGCTTGAGGTCATAGTCGGTAGAATCAGAATTCATTAGAACTGAAGTGTACACTCCAAAACAAACCACTATCTTTTTCATCAACAGGCTCTTCACATGTCTCACATGTATTGTTTCTGTGCACTGAGTCTTTTATTTCAATTGTTCCTTAGTAATAAACTCTACTATTTCACTTACTTTCCAGTAACAAGAAAACACTGATACACTCACATACAGTTTCAGGTTGCTCTCATCTTTATTATTGTTACCCCGAAGGGTCAGGATCAGGAAAAGGGAGGCCACAACGTGTATCTATTGACAGCCTGGTCAAGAAGAGGAAAGAGATGGTTTTTTAAACTGGTAGAAGTCTTCTCATCTCAGACCCTCATGGTTCTCATAGGAGATTTTAGCCACTCCAGCACTGCTGGAAGGGCAGCATGGGAAGGCTCAAGCAAGCCAGGAGATTCTTGAATCAGAAGAAAATATAATCACAGGAAAATTGTCAAGGACAATTTTCTGACACAGTTACTGGTCATGTTGGCTAAGAAGGTGCTCTGCCAATTCTTGTTACTCATAGATAAGGAAAGACTGATCAAGGATGTGATAGCCCACAACAGCCTTAGCTGCAGTGACCATGAGGTGGTGGAGTTGAAGATCTTGAGGAAGTTCGTGAGGAAGGCAATTAGCGTAAATACTGCCTTGATCCTCAAGAGAGTGTACTTCCTTGATCCTCAAGAGAACCGCTGGCTAGATCCCATGGCAGATATCCCTCAAAACACCTTGGAGAGCTATGACTATCTGGACTTTTACGTCCTGGAAGGATTTGCCCCATACAGGAGTTATTGCTTAACAGCTGCCTCTGTCAGCCTTGCACAAGGAACGCAGAACTAGCACATAGTATTTTAGTGGGGAAATAATATGCTCCTCACACACAAAAAAAAAAAAAAATCCATGAGAAAATTTTTGATTTTGCTCAAAAATGTTTTGATTTTTTTGTCAGATGAGTTGACAGCAGTTCAACTGCTAACTTGGAAAGCTCCATCAGCTGCATTTGGTAGTGGTAAAAAGTCAAATCAACCAACGCCTGCCAAGAGGGAAAATAAAAACCACATTCAGCCTCTTTGGTTTTGGGTTTGGTGTTGTCTCCCTCACCCTCAAGCACGCAGGAGGGAAGTGTCAGCTCCTCAGTCCTCTGCCTCACTCCAGGGTATGGAATGATTTGCTCACCACGTCAATTGACCAGCAGAGTGGGAGAGGAAGCTGAGCAGCCATGGCTGAGACTGCTGGAGCTGTGGGTACCAAACACTCACAACAGCCAAGCATGCTGGCAGTCACCAGATGATTACACCTGGTACCTGCTAGCAAGAGTGCCTGCAGTCAAAAATTTCCTTCCAGGATTGCTTTGCTTCTCGACTTTTTCATCTCTGCTCAGTATAGCTCGTTTCCGGATGCAGAGACTTTCCTGTAAGGAGTCACCAACCAACAGAAGAGCCACAAGTGGATTCTGCTGAGCCCTTCAGTCCATGTTTAGCTTAATAAATAGAAATACTGCTGAGTATTTCTATCCAAGTCTTCAGAAGCATTCAAGTCTCCCAGTTTATGGTATCTAAAAATTTGGCATATAACGCTTAATATCAAGCTATCCAAAGAGTCTCTGTGAGCCATGGAGATGATCTCCATAACCACAGTGACCTTCCTCCCACCTTTTCTACCCTCCTCTTTTACACAGGATTCATCCAGAGATACCTGCTGTCTCCATGAACTGCTTGAAGAGCCAAGATGGCTGCAAATGAAGTGTCTTCAGTACTAGATTTGCATCATGTAACACTGCTTACTCTGATAAAAGTTAAAATATGAGTCCTTCCTTTTGAAGGGATAGTCTAAGACCTATTTCCCCATTCAATCTCGAGTACATATATTTTAACTCTTCTTTAAGAGTGATCTTGTTTATCTTGTTTTACATAGGATTTAAATAATGTCTCAGAAACCTAATCCTCATGTAACTAGAGTTTGGAAAGCCAGTGACTATTGTATCTTCCTATAGTTCATCATTTAATGGTAATGTTTCTCTGTCAGCCGTAATGTTTAAACATTTACTCAGGGATGTGTTTTATCAGACAACTTCCTTGGACCACATTCATGCTGCTGTGGCTCCAGGGAACCACATTTGTCTCAGAAGACAAAACTTTCAAGGGTATGTGTAAACATTTTTAGGTGCCTATGTGCATGGATGTATATTTCATCTTTTCTCTAGTCCTTAATTTACATTGATACCTAGGTATTTCAGCTCCTAGGTGAAAGCTGAAAGTGGCAATTGGGGAAAATAACCCACAGATATCAAAATACAGTGAATGACACCAAACCTATGAAAATTTAAATGAATAACAGTTCATTACAATTGAGCTAATTTCAAGATCTGGAAAGTAGGTGATGAATTCTAGTTTGTGCTGAGGTTATACCAGGTAACAGCATCATTTGAAAATTTGCCTGATAACATATTTCCTGTCTCAGATTTTTATTATGTTTCAAACAAAGAGGAAAATCTAGGTAGTGCAGCTCCCTTACTGTGTTATACCTCTTCAGTCTGCCAATGGATGGTTTCTAGAGCAGTTTTAGTGCTGCAGATGTTGGCTCACTGTGTGATAAACATCACAGGTCCTGCTTAATGCAGATACTTCCTCTGGTTCTGCAACTGCAGCCAAATCAGATACTGCAAGTATCTCAATATCCATCATGCTGCTTGGCAAGAAGCAATGCACTAAGAGCAAGTGAAAGTCCCTAAATCTGGACACATTATGTCACAATAAGTTTGGGGATTTTTGTGTATTCTGGGATGTAGAGATCTGCAGGAAACAGAAGCCTTCTGGGATCTTGGAGGCATTTCACTTTTGGGAATTTATCTTCCATCTCAGTGGGAGGCAGGGCCCTCCCAGGGAAAGTCATGGGAGGAGTAAGGCTGACATCTTGCTGATTATGGAGACAGAGGGAGCCTGGTGAGATCCATGCCCTTTCTACTTATTCCAAAGAGTACGTTGGTTCTGGGGGAGCAACATGGAGGATGAGGACCCCCACATAGCATAGAGGGATGGCTGCTGTCCTGTCTGTCCTGCAGAAAGTGAATAGTTGCCAGTACATAGATAAAGAAGTCAAAAAAAATTAAAAAGCATTTCCTTATCAGCACATCTTAAAAAAACACATCTATCGATCCAATGGGGCAAAGTTACTTCAGCTTCATGTAAAATATAGACTGTCATTATTACATCAATGTCAAAGTACTAACACAGGACCAGGTCAGATTAGGGATTACACAGCTATACGGAAGAGACAATCTCTGATTGTAAAGAGTTTGTACCCAAAACAGGGGTTGGAATGGGGAGGTAGGACACATGGCAGATCCCATATGGATGCAGGACCCCTACGGGGTGGAAAACGGGTGGCCATGGGAAAGGTAAGCAAAAAAAGAGAGAAGGGAGAGAGGCCGAGGTGAGTTGAGGTGAAGTGACGGCATGGAAGGATGTGCGAACACTAACTTTCAGGGTAGGAAAATAAAATGAAGGCGGCAAAAGTCCCTAGCATGCTTTCTGCAGCCTCCCAGGCGCAGGGTTTCCCCAGGACCCGGAGCAGAGACAAGACTTGTGCTGCCATTCAAGTCACGGAGGACTTCAAGTCCTCAGCTCTCATTAGAATTAGCAACTAAACCCTTGAGTTTATGCCTCAAAATCTCGGCCTGATTATTCACTGCTATCATTATTCTATAGATACGTTTGGCTACGCATGTTATTTATGTTCCTAAATTATGGATGTCCCAGTTATTGTTTGTTATGGCACCAAGACAGGACACAGCAGAAATGTTAAGCAGCAGCAAATATCAACCCCATCTTGCACACAGATCAATACTCATAGGAATCAGCACGGAGATGTCAAAGTGTCAGAAGAGTTAGTTTTGGTCAGTTGATTCCACGGATGTGGTGGGCTTCTGAGGCTCCTTTTTCCATCACTGAATGTAAAGAACCTTTTGAATATTCTAGTTTTTGATGAATAATTTCCAAGAGCTGCTCTCTTATGTGCTTTCCAAGAGATTGTGAAGTTTACTAATATTTGTTAAAGTGATCAATTGATGAATTCTTTATTTTTTAATTTTCAAGTTCTAAATTTCTTCTCTGACCCCTGCAAACTTAAGTGACTTCTAAGTTTGGGTCAGTAAACCTCCCCCTTACCTATGTAATTTATAGGAATGGACTCAGAAAAGTTGGTGTTGAACATTCCCGTTCACAGAACTTTATATGACTCAGTAGCAGCTTAAACCACACGCAGCATCAATGTTTGCACCATCAATTATTTTGAAAGGGAAATACATCTCCATTATCATGAGATGGAGGAAGATAAAGCTGTGTTTTATGAATTTCCTCTTATATGTCAAGCTGGCTTGGTTGATTTTTTGGATAGCATTTAATCATGGTTGGGGCTTTTCCAGGAAATGATAATTTACAAGCTTCTGAAACTTACACTCCCCCTCTTCACTAGTAAGAAGGTATGACCTAGTTTAAGCTACAGCTTGTAAATGTGACCTAGTTTTAAAGGTAGCCTGGGCCTGATTTGCTCAGCTCAGCCCTGCAATTTTCGGAAATCTTCTCTTGATATAGAAGTGAGCTAGAATGTCTCCTTGAACCATTATTCCTTGTTAACCAGTCACCGAAAAAAGTAGCAGCATTGCCTAATTTAGAAAGCTCAGGACAAAAAAAAAAAAAAAAATCCAGAGCCCTTAAACTCCTCAAGGCCTCAGTGGGAGAAACATGGGGAGAATCCAACTGCTCTTTCTTTCCTTCTCAAACCAATACTGGGCAGCTATGGAGGAAAATGCTCCACACGTGTTTGAGTACCTTTAGATACCAAGTAATGCAGATGTTATTTATAGGGAGTCTGGTCTTATTCATCCCTTGGTACTTTAATACAGTAGCAGGGTTGCTTTCCTTGGAGAAGAGAACACAAGTGTACTATCCACTTTACTGAATCTCCACCTGAATTAGAGAGGATTCATTCAGATGAGAGCTATTCTGGCCATGTGCAAAGGCAGAAAAGTTTGCATCCTTAAAGTTAAAGACAGATGGCTGCAGTAGGCATTTCTATACTGATCAATATGAATGAATACCTGAGGAGAGAATGTAAAGAAGATGGGACCAAACTCTTCTCAGTGGTGGCCAGTGACAGGACAAGGGGTAATGAGTACAAATTAAAAGATATGAAGTGCCATCACCATGTGAGAAAGAGCTTCTTTCCTATGAGTGTGACAGAGCCTTGGAACAGACTGCCAAGAGAGATTGTGGAGTCTCCGTCTACGGAGATCTTCAAATTCCGTCTGTCTATGATCCTGTGCCCCATGCTCTGAGTGTCCCTGCTGGAGCAGGGGGGTTGGACTAGATGATCTCTAGAGATCCCTTCCAACCTCAACTATTCTCTGATTCTGTGAAAATTGTCTAGTGGATTTGCTGGACTGCAGTTTTCTTCTCAAATGCTTCAATTCTATTGGAGTACATCACAACACTAGAAAAGGCACCAAAAGTCTAATGGACTCCTGGGGCCACTCCTTCCTGCACATGCTCTCCTATCACTTTTCCAGACTTTTCACTGCATTAGATAAGGTTTTTCCCTAAGCACTGGAAATAATTGGGAACAATGTTCATTCTCATATTCATGGAGATGAACAAGAAGGGAATACAATCAGAAAGTAAAGCTTTCTACTACTTAAGCAAAGAAACTGTTGTGATTAAAATGAAAGTCTCTCTACAGAGCAAGTTGTCCACAATCAGATAAATGGCTTTGGGGTGATGAGCCAGCATCTAATGAAGAGCTCACTTCTATAGCAGAAGAGACACCAAAATGTACTGCATTAAAATTCAGGAGCAGAACTAGAGCTTCCAGGGGCATATTCCTAAGTGATAGAAGCTGAATTAATTATCCTTCTAATAAACAAGAAGCCCTACAAATAAAACTGTAGGCAGAAGTCACAGTGATGGATATATAATTTCTCTTCCACATGTAATAAGAATGGACTAGGTGAGCATGGTATTTCAAGGGTTACTTGAATCACACAAATCTGGGTCACATCAAGTAATTCAAAGAAAACTTCTGAGTTCACCAATACATTTTTAGCAAGTACCACATTTCCGAGTATGCAGGAGTCACGATAATGTGAGAAATACTGGTATTTCATTCAGCCAAGCCTTTTCTCAATTTAAAATTAGAGCTGGGGTGAACTTTTGGGTAAAGGTTATATAGTGTGAAACAAACAAGGTTTTGGTCTAACCCAAAACTGGCTGCCTGTTTTCATGGCTGAAGCAGCCCTACGCTCACTGTCACCTTCACTCCTTATTTTACTCTCTGTGAGAATCCGGCTGGCCTGTGCTAGTTTTGATGTTCAACCCAAACTACTGACTCCAACAAAAGACCACGATGAAAGATAGTTCATCGGTAACCATTAGGCAAGATCAGCTATAATTACTTCAAGAGGAGGAGCTGGTATTAAACCCATGGTACATTCTTGGTGTTGGTCCTTATTTCAGTGGCTCTTACAGTCTGTTATTTTTTCCTCCCTCTAATGGCCAAGAGGGAGAGGAGATCCTGCCCTGGCAGCAGGAACTTGCTCCAGCAGACTCTTTGGTAACTGGCCCATTCCCATTGTTGATTCAGACTGTCTCATGTTGGGAGCAAACCCACATTCATATACTTTTTTTTCTGTAAGAACTTAAATTACTTTTCATTAAATGAGTCTCCAGCCCATACTGGTCATAAAGGCCATCTGTGCTCTCAGGCATTTGGCTGACAAGCAGAGGACAACGGATGCTGACTGGAGCCCCTCTCCACTTTGAGTCTTTCAGTTTTACAAGTGTCATCAATATCTCAATAAAACCAACAGAACTAAAACCAAAAAACCTCCTTACCACTCAGGCGGATTTTCTGCTTGAGTCTTATGTTGCACATGTAGCACAAATACAGTTGAGACAATGTGAAAGCCACTGAAAGACCAGATGTCTCACATCTCTTCTCCTTCGCTGGACTGTGGCCTCAAAGCTAGGATGAAGCAACTACATACCCTCCCCATGAACTGTTCCTTCCTGCCAATCAGGAATGCCGACAAGAGATGAGTCATTTTGCACACATGCCCATTTTATGAGCAAATACAGCATTTCCAGTGTGATTACCTATTTATTTGTTGTTGATGTTGCAAGATTGTTTGGTGTTAGCCCTTCAGAACAGGCCCAGAAGTCCCAGAAAAGAGTCATGACAGATCTCACAGGAGATATATAGATTAAATATGTCAAAAACTAACAAATGTAAAAGGGAATGACCAGCATTACTCCCAATTACTTGTATGTACTTGTATGTACTACATACAAGTGATTGTATGTACTACATTGGAAACTGTTATAACTAATGTCTCTGCTGTAGAAGAATCACTTCTTGGATTGTCCCTGTGCTTTATTTAAGTCAGTTTAAAAGTTTAAAATGACACGGAGTGACAAATATCAGTACTAACTAAAATAGCCACCTTCCCACAAAAAGCTTAAAAGCTGTCATATATAAAAGAAGCTGTAGCAGTGATCTTAATGTCAGCAGGAAAATTCCCATTGATTTCGAAGGGAGAGGCTGGTCCCTTTCTTACCAGCACAATTGTTAACACAGATTAATAAAAATGAATGAATTTTAACAACTAATTTATGTAATTTAGAGAGAATTTTCACATTCAGCAAGTCTCACAGCACAGCTGGGCTGATAGAATACTACATTATCCTCTTTATGTGAACTGTTTTGTTTCACAGTCTAACACATCAGCAAAATTTTGCGAATGTACAGATGGCGTATACCAGAGAACAAGAGCAAATTTGAGGAAATTTGTCTGAATTTTTTCAAATAAACCATAGGAGCATTTCTATTTGCCTTGTGTTTTTGTAAAGATTTTGGTTTTAAATGTAATTTTCAACAATAGCAAAAAAAAATATCCAGGTAACTGCAGACAATAGTAAAAACAGAATACAGTGATTCTAATAATACAGCGACAGCCAAACACTAGACTGCAATCCCAGACCCTTGGTACTGATTTATTAGTTTTTATTTTTATAAAACGGCTAATTAAGTGGAAATAAAAATACTTTTTTGTATTCATAGTAATGAAGCAGTACTATTACCTTTGAGAGAAAACAAGAATTCACGTAAATAGGAATTCAGCTTTACATGTACAAGTAACAATAAATGGTAAAATAGAGAGGTGTTTCCAGGAACTGGCAAGAAAATTAACAGCTTTTCCCATAGCAGATTATTATCATTCTCTTTACCCTGCATGAGCAGGTTGGACTAGATGATGTCTGAGGCCCCTTCCAACCTTAACCATTTGATGATTCTATGATTCTATCGACGGAGACAAATCGAAGGATTAAAAGGCAAAGCTCAGATGCCTGCTTGGGTTCCTTTCTGTCTCTTGCTGTGTCTATTTTGACCCACTGCCAGGAGCTCTATACCATGCCCCAGGGTATATATACTGTCAGGCTAATAAATAGCATTTACATTTTGGGAGACCTATGGCCACCCTATTGGGCCTATGGAACACTTGGTAGTATCTTGGTGTGTAAAACCATTATGTGTAAGAGGAATGCAAGTTTAAGCATCAAGGCTAAGTTTTAAGTAACAACTTCTTAACCCAAGCCCTCTTTCAGTTAGCAGGACAGAGATAATCCCACTTCACATTTTCATAAATGTCACTCTTTTTCCAGGCAAAGGTTTGTAGCCATGATGAGGAAAAACTTCTTGATTGTGAGGGTGACAGAGCTGGCTGCCTGGAGGGGTTGTGGAGTCTCCTTCTCTGGAGGTCTTCCAAACCCGCCTGGATGCCTCCCTGTGCCCCGTGCTCTGGGTGTCCCTGCTAGAGAAAGGGGTTGGATTATATGATCTCTAGAGGTC
>JAVCKT010027302.1:12043-26305 GCA_032273925.1 Rhynchotus rufescens | reverse complement strand
AAAGAAAAAATAAATAAAGTGCAGAAGACAGCTGAGGCTTCACCCTCCTCAATACTAGTATTTGGAAGGCAAACTGAAATTCTTTGTTGTTCACCTTACATAATCCTATCAGCTATTCAGACTGGATCAAGACTGGAAGGGTCACGCATATATGTGCTTTACTTCCCACATCCCGCCAAAAAAAGGACAAATCAAGTCACCCACATATGTCATTTGGAAGCAAAATGGCTCCTAACAGTCAGATCCAGAACACCAGCACTTGTGCTCATGGTCAGGCAACATTTTTTTCTCTTGAAAGACAAAGAATCTTTTCTTCTCTTGAAGATATGCAAATGCATCTATTGACACATGAATTAATTTAGACTTCATTACTAATATAACTATCCAAGTAGGAAACCACCAGTGCCAGCCTTTCAAAAGATCAACAGTTGACACTATGTGCTTGCAGAAGACTTACCTTCATCTAGATACTTAAATAGGAACTTCCAGATAACAAACTATTACAAATCTTGGCCTTACCATTCACCTTTACTCAGATACATAACATGTTAACGGTACACACATGTCTTTTTATTATAACTATAAACCTATAGTGTCAATGAACACTTCTTGGCAGAAATCCAGTGGTGAACACAAGACTCCAGTCCTTGGGGGCATGGAGCACAAATGTGTTTAAGGAGACCTGCAGTTAAAAAGACTGGCTTTCTACATGGGCCTTTAACCTTCGGTTAGTGTTGCCTGAATACAGCTTTCTACCTAAAGAATTTAATGCCACGGTCCCACTGCAGAGTGCAGAGTCACTTTGGTATAGGTCAGCCTTTTCTGTAAGGCCTGACCCCGAAATGGCAAGATTTCATGTCATGACTAATGTGCAAAACTCCAAGCATGACACAGTGCCACGCAATTAGCAGCTAACATTTCTGAATTACCCAGTACCTCCTCTCTTGCCACTAGAACTAAAGCACGCTCAAATTAATACATACAGTTTTTCTCAATTTAACACATAAATAGAGAACTAAATTGTGTGCTCTGAAATCCTGGCTGGAATTATAACATATGCTAACCTACTGCACTGCATAGAGGACATGCATTCTCCCTCTTTTTCTTCTTCACAGAAGACCACTAGGAAGGAGCAATTATTTTAGATTTTATTTTTAAGTAGAAAGAACATATGGCAGAAGGAAATGATGCATTTTAATATCAAAATAATCCACCACCCATAATCTTAAACAGCTTACCCTGAGGTGCGTCTGGTTTTTTTTCCCCTAAACACAAGGTTGAGTTTCTCCTGCTCCAGTTAGTAGAAAACTGCTGGTAAATTAATGCCAAGATACAGTTACATAGACTTATACTGAAGACACACTTGTCTCTTGTAGCTGTTATCCAGCTACAAGCACAACTTTAAATCCAAGATCTTTCACACACACAATAAACCAGTTGATCACCTTCATCCATATCATCCATTCCCTTTCCTGAAAGAGAAACTTTCAGGATATCTGAAACAGTCCAAATGGAATTTCTGCATATTCTCAGTGCAGCTCCCTAAAGCTGACTTTGTCCCCTTATCTCCAGCCATCAAAAATCTCCCATGAGTTACAGACACTGACTTAGGGGAGCACATTTATCTGCGAGTGACACAAGCTTCCGTCATAGTCTTTTAATAAGTCAGTTTTATGGAGTAAAAAATGAACAAAACTCCAGCTTAAGTCAGCAGTCATTTTTATTTGGCTTTTATCTGCTGATGTTCTAGAGTTTTCCTGAAAGTATCTGTAGAAAAATGCATGCCAAACTATAGGAGGCAAATTGGCACCAGCATTTTAGTGAGTCAGTTGCAAGTGTCTGCACATACCATCTATTAGCCCTGCATTTGTGAAAACACAATATAGTTTGTTATCTTTCCTCCCTCCAGAAATACACCCTAACTGAACTGTACAGTAATAATTTTAAGGACAATGATAGTTTTATACTTAAGGCTGAAAAACGTCCCTAAACCTGTGTTTACACTTTGGGATCAGAACCTCATTCTGCTGTCTGCACATACACAAGCAAGAAGACCCCAGTCCTAGTCAGAAACTCCTCAATATCAACCCCATTACTAAGCAGCACAAGCTCATTCTTTGCAATACTATATTCAATGGGGAAGGGAAAGAGGACAGTGTCTGAAAAACAAAAGCCACTTACGTGCCTGCATTTTAGTTTTTGATACAATTTACTTTCACCTAAAATACCTGTCCAGTTTAAAAATATGCATCAGTTCCCATAAATTGCGATGTATAAATGAGCAGCCAAACAGCACATTCATTTAGGCGTATATAGTTATGGCCATTTTCAAATGATACAAACAGAACACACATTTTCAGAGCAAGTGAACTCATTGCAACAAAGTATATTCCATTACGCATCTTGTAAATTCTGCTAGGGTGCCTACAGCTTGTATATGAATATTTTGCAAAATTAGCTGGAACAGCATAGAGCACAATGCCAAGGCTGCAAGCAGGTCCTTCATCTCCTGCGAGAATACAGCTCACTTCAGCTCAACTTTGAATCAGAAATATGATGAAACTGAATTATAGCCTTCTCCCCACACACACATTTATGCTATTCCCCATAGACTGTTTGGGTGTCAAATCTGCATAATCACTGTATATCACTTTTCAATAACCGTAAAGCAGACAGATCACCATGCTGCCTTGCATCCATTAGCCAATAAGTGCACAAAGACCTTAACATCTTTCATTCAGCAGTTATTTCTCTACAGTGGAACTATAAATACAAAATATATTTTTTGGTAACTGTTTACATAGAGCATTAATACTCTCTCATCCTTCCATCCTCAGCTTCACATAAAATATTTGGCTATAGATATATATATACACCCCAAAATATTACAATTGTGCAAAGAACTGTAGTCAGGAACTATATTTTTGCCTCTGGCATTCTGGATCAGTCCAGTGCGAAATAAACATTGCATACAATGGAGAATCCCCCTATAGAAGGAACTGCAGGGCCGGTGCAAAGAGTACAATTTTAACAATGGATGGAATCGAATGGGATAAACTAATTTCTATCACAGAGAGCAAGTGGCATCACATTCCATAACTGGTATGCGACATTTATTTTATCACCTAAAAACAAGAAAAAACACACCCACACACACAAAAATAAAAAAGAAACAATAAGATCAAAAATTGAGGAAAGAGAGTAAGAGAAATTGTCTTCATTTTTGAACTTCTGAAAGTTCAAGGTTTCTTCCTATGCACTATGAGGTTTTTCATCAGCAACAATTTCAAAGTTCTATCACTCATCTTCATAATTAGGACCTGCAACAACCAAACATAACTCCAAATGCATTTCTGACACAAGCAGCTGGCCTCTCAGGTTACTCAGATCAAGAGAGCTGTTATAACAGTGTCTGAGCCATCTTATAGTCGTATTTAAAAGTTAATAGACACCAAAAATATATTTCTAGTACTTCTTTAATCCTCACCCTGATTTCCAGTGAAAAATGAGAAAACAAATAATGTTTTTAAAAACATCTTTCTGAAGAATTTTAATGGCCAAGTTGAGCGCATCTGGAATTATATAAACTCTAGGTTCTTAAGCAGTGGCTATTAAGCCCTATTGCACAGTTCTCTTTCGTGTAAGCTAGACTGCTATATAGCTGAAATCTAACTACCCATCATAAACACCTTCAGTATGTTTGAAATAGCCTATCGGACAATGTTGTTCACACACTGGCATCTTGGGTTGATTTATGAAATGATCAAAGGCTGCAGTGGATAAGTATTAAGAGGTACACTTTTTATGGAACGAATAACTTTCCTCATTCTCAACATTTCTTGTGTTCTTTTACAACAAACTGCTTGGCTCTCAAGAACAGTCTCATAAAAAAAGTGAAAAACAATTTTTTATCCCATCTTCTAAAGACTTAAAAAAAAAAGGTTGGAACACTTTTGTAACAATAAATTTGAAAACTTCTAGAATTTTAGTACTAGCATTAGCTTTAGTTTGTATACTCTTTTATGTTAAGCAGTCAGTGATAGAAGAGAAACCAACAGAAAATAATTATGTCAAAGATAATTTTTTCTTTGATTTGGAGCCTTTGGATAAACAAGTTTCCAATAGACAGAGCTCTCCAGATGGGCTTGTTCTGTGGAAGACTACAACTTTGAAGATTACATAAGAGAAACTATAATGACCTCTAGAATCTGCCAGACAGCCACTTTTATCCATTACTTATTAAGTCTCAAGATTTCAATTACGAAGTCACAGAGACAAAAAGCAGCTAGACAGAAGAGATGTCCTTACCTAAATCTAAAAATTAGTGGCAACCTCTATTACCAGCATCACCATGTTGGTCAACAGGTAGCAAGAGGCCTTCAAAGAGCTATCTGCTGATGTCCCACTGAAGTGCATCAACTCGGACAGCACTGCCAGTGTCTTGCTTCAGGTCTGAAAGCAGGGGAGGACAGAGGAGCAGAGCAGGAACATGGTTCTGTCCCTTTCCATTCAGTGAATGAAAGTTTTGGTGAAAATTTAGCTTCCCTGAGCCTCCATGGCTCAGAGTCACTATACTACAGAAGGCAGATTAGAGTCCCTACCAGTTCTGCACAAATTGGAAAGAGTTCTGTTTCACAGAAAACAGCATGAAGCAGATGAGCCACAGGTCTGTTTTGGATAGGCTGCCTAGAAAGAAGCCAAGAGAAATAGAGGCAGATAAATCTGTAAGTAGACAGCTAAATCAGCGAAAGCCAACTTCCTCTCAAATGAGAAAGAACCTAGACCACATAGTATTGCATCAGATCCCATCAAAACATTATGTCTAACATTAAATTCTGGAAATGTAAGTCAGGTTTAAACACAAAAATATGACAAACTCAAAGTGAATGAAACAGCCATGCAAGAGTAACAAACAGAGAGGAGGCTAATAATGGCAAGATGAATGGAAGGCTGTAACGTATTTCTAAAAATCCTCCAGTGTCTCACAGGCTAGAAACTAAAAACATTAAAAAGCAAAAAGCATCAGAAGAATAACATGCCTGCAAAAAGTTAGAAATACACTCGTGCACCAAATATGCTTCACGTCTTTTTGTTAAACTCATGCTAAACATCAGAAATGTCACAGATCTCAAACAGATTTCCAATTAGATGGAAACCACTTCCTATACTCCTGTCCTTCACATGAAAGTTCATTACTTTTGAGTTGTTTTCTCTCCTCTTTTTTACTCAACATCTCATGAACCTTCTCTAAAGGCCTTCTTGTTGTTTGTAACCAGAGAGAAAAAAAAAGCATTCAAGAGCTAGAAACTTAAATCAACAGATATGATGTAATGTAGGCACCCTCAAGGTCATCATTTTATTTACATTGCCATTTCTTTCTATAAATGTCATACAAAAATGGGATTCTATAGACATAAAAATATGTCCACTATCTACAAAGAGATCATCAATTATATACAATTAGAGTATGGAATCTACAGAGATAGGAAGAATTTTATGAGCAAAAATGCTTCATACCCTGAAGGGTCATTAAGTTTCTTAGATGTTGGCAAGGGGGAGGATTTATGCCAATAGATAGATTTATTTACGGCAATATCAATAAAATCCAATGAACTGCACAGATGCATATGTTATCACCTACCTCTGTTACAGAGAAGTTAGAAGGTGTGGAAAAAGGTTTCATTATGAGCTGTTGGTTTTCAGACCACTCAGACTGAGCAGTCTTCAGTTTTCCTTATAGCTGTGTTATTTGCTGACCATTACCTGTTGTTCCTGCATGTCACAAAATAAACTTCCAATAATGAAAAATTTGCAGGTTTCCTTTACATGTATCATCATTTTCTTTTTATATACCTTTTCAGTCACTTCATATCTAGCAACCTTTCTTCATGAAAGACAAGTAGCAGCAATTTTATTTAAAAAGGCATTTTTAATGCAGATTTCATGTTTTAAAAAGCTATTTGCACTCACTGCTCAAATACCTTCCCTTTAGTTGCACACAGTAAAAATAATTTCAAGTGTTCTTCTTACGCTATGTAATTTCTATTAGAAACAATATGACTTTCCTACACCTTAGCTAAACACGTTCTTTGAGAAGCTCTATAGATTCTGAACTCAGAATGCCCTATTAGCACTATCAAGTTTCTCAAAGCATTAAAAAAAAACTTCCAAGTCACTAAAGAACAGCTGTAAGTATTCAAAGCATTGCTAATGTGTATCTTCATTACATTTAGCTCCATTTAATAAACTATAACTGAAGCATATTGACATATATGATACCTCATTATGCAGTTATTTCTAAAACACACTATATTAGGTGCCTTATATATTTTTATATATATTTATAATATTTTCCCCTTTGAAGGAATAATATTTTCCTTCAGCAATACCACTTATTATCCCCAACCTGAGGGCAAGTGAACAAATTAATTTAGTGATTATTATATACAGTGCTAATACAAAACTCCAAAGTCTTATTTTGAAACAGCACACAATTTTTTGAATAATCAAAAAGCACTCAATTGCTGAAGAAATATGAATGTGCATTTTCTAGCATGTTTAGAAACACGAGTTATAATTAGCAAAACAAGTATTGTCCCCATGACAGCATCTCTTTTCAAATCCTTGAATGTTTGACAAGAAAAGGTCGTGTTTTGTGAAATCCTGGAAAGGTCATTCAATAACAAATCACATGAATGAAATCGCAAGGGTTCAAGGAGGTTAACAGAAACACCACAGGCATTAAAGCATGTTTTCAAGGTAAACAAGGTAAAAGAAAAACAGTCTGCCTCAGCTCTGGAAAAAAGAAAAAGCAAGTAGTCTCTAATTTGCCACACACTGTAATTTTAAGACATTTTCTCTGCACTTGGTGGTTTAACACTACGTATTATTTCTCATGTTCAACACGTTTAGGGAAGGATTAACAGATAAGAGAGCCAAAACATTTAAACAACTCTTCAAATAGTCTAGGTTGACCTTCGTAGATTTTCCCCTTAATCTTGTGACCAGACACTTAAAAAACTCAAAACTTAACCTCCATCTCCGCTAAATCTCAATCTCAGATCTCAAAACTTCACTGCTTGAAACTCTGCCAGCCTTTCAGCTAAACACTTTGACCTGTTTGTGACCTCCTATTTCCAGGTCTATTTTCTTCTTTACCAAGAGAACACAACATTTTTCACAGGCAGGAATAACAAAGAGTTGTTTATATAGGGTAATTTAACTACAGGATCAGTGCAGGGAGCAGTGTGATGTATTTGATCCACAGACCAAGGAGAAAAGCATTGCTCACCAGTGTTAGAGAAAAGCCTATTGAATAGTTTTCCTGGGGCAAGTCAGCAAATTGGGGTTTCTTTTCATGTTTAGGCATAGAAAAACGAATTCAAGAATGATCTGGGGTCTCACTCTCCACAGGGTGTTAAAGCACTGGCCTACTGCAGTTCTCAAGTTTTAAAGTTCCTTTATGCTGGAGGAAAAAGGGAGGGCTTATTTACATGAATTCAACATTATTCAATAGAATTTGCTACACAGGAGGACATCTCTTCTGACACAAAGAATTTAGATTGACCAACTATGCTTAGTTTTGTCTTCATTACACTTCTGTTTTCATGTATGATAGGCTATTTGCAAACCGTAATTTATCATGAACCTCTTTATGAGATTAATATAACAGGATCAGGCCTGCAGACCACCTAAATATTACATGATGACTGGCAACATCCAGCCTCGCAGGAGTGGAATAAGTGCACTATAACAGCACAAAGATCTGTCTCTCAGGAAGATAGATTCTATTCTAATCCATAATGCAGATTCAGAATTTAAATTTAGCTTTAGAAGTTCAAGAAATTCTGAAAGCATTAAAATTTCACATCTGTATTATTGGATTCTCCTATGCAGTACAGGAATGTCCAAGGGGAAAAATATATATATATATATATTCAAAATATATCTTCATTTAGGTTACCCATTCAAAACAAAAAAATCACCAACGGAGGCAAAATAATGAGTTAAAATAAGTTTTTTTTTTTTTTTTTTTTAAATTACAAATAGAACTGACAATACAGCAAAAGAATCCAAGCAGGTGGTCTCTCCCACAACCTGAGCCGAATGAGCATGCTGGACATTGCATCCCATGCTAGAAGATGACCAGATTTGTACTGGCTTCTTCCCTCTTAGAAGCTCACAACACACAGCACTTATTCAGTCCCACTGTAAAGTTAAAAAGCTTGACTTTTTAGTGACCTGTGAACCAAGAAAAGCTGGCTGACTTCCAGCACTCGGTCCAAACAAGGCAGGGAGCTTTGCAGAAAGAATGTAGCTAATAACAGAAATACTTGTTTGTTCAAGTTTCTGCTCAGGCAGTGATATGGGAAGCTGGTTTACAGTAAGTGATCCAGCAGGAATCTGAAGCTAGCAATAAACAAACAAACGGGATCAGTTTTCAGTTACAGCATTCCCTTCAACTGTCTCCTCATAAATTTGCTATAGCACTAACACTTCTGCAAGAAAACACACAGAAGAACTCAACCCACATGGCCTAGGCTTCAAACTGTGTGGCTTCTGTCCTGACCTTCTAAATAGGCACACACCTGTAAGGACAGGCTCTTCTCGGAGATCCTGCTCCAAACCTTTTCCAAGAAAGGGGGCAAAACATGATGCCACAAGCAGCACAGAAAGCTCAGCTGTTTGATGGTATAAGTTGGCATCGTGTTAGTTCATATGCGTAGGCTTAATAGTGTGAACAGTCATTAGTAGGCGCAGCACTACCAACACAGAAACAAAACCTTAAAAATGTTCCAGATGATGTCAAGGCAGTCATGACTGCATTTCTTTCTTGTATATGTATGCCTTCAAGGAACTTAAAACAACATACTAAATGCTAAAAAAATGCTAAAAATAATCATGAGTCTTCTAAAGGTCCTACTAATTACCATGTTTGTGCTGCATAAATTTTTGTACCTACAAACACACTGGCAGATTATGCAAATAAACACGTTTTATAAGATAGAAGTGTAGCATTGTTTGCTATAGGACCATCAAAACTACATCTAGCTTTTACCTAGTTCTCAATCTATATTCACGCAATCTTTTTTTTTTCCTTCTAGTTCAGTACCACTCATGTGTGGTCCAAATATCATTCACTCAAAAGGGGAATCACACAAAACACTGCATTTATACAGCTCTGAAACCTCTATCTTGGCTGTTCCGCACCATGAGCCTTATATCATTCTTTAGCAGCATTTTAGAAATTGTGCAAAAAGTATTCTTCATTAATATGTGATCCAGAGCTAAGATATCACAACAGAGTCATTATTTTTGCATTTAGGGCTCAGGTATTACCTTTTCCTATAGACTACAGCTTTTCACTTTATTTTGAAGAGCTTAAGAAGAGCTAATCCAGAAACACTGTGTGTCCATTATTGCTATCACTTCTTTAAAAAGCTATACCAGTTTGTACTATGACTGATCAAAATGACTATCCGAAACAAGACACCTCATTTTGTCTTTCTTGCCAACTATTTTAGCTTATTTGCCATGAGCACAGGGTATAATTAATATCACACAGGAGCCAGCATTGTCATTTTTCAAATCATTTCCCTGGAAATGTTCTACACCTCTTAATGGCCCTGCTAATGCTGTAGCTGTCATGTTTTGGACAGCTGCGCTTTTACAAGACAAACTCAGCTGCGCCATGCGCCTCTCTGTAGACTTTTTAGCTCAACGGCTCAGAGGCCATGAATGCCAGCTGGTAACGGCTATATGGAAATCTTTGATTAATTTTTTTACCTCTAGACACTGACTGTTGCTCAAATGTCACCTTCCCAGTTTGCTTCCCTAGCCAGTATTTTTTTTTCTTCCCCTCTCTCCCAATATTGCCTGATGAAGAATCAACTGAAAGGCCCTCAAAAAATTACAACTAATTACAGCCTGCCCAGATGGGAACAAAGCCAACATCTGGAGAGAGGTCAGGTCACACACATTAAATGCTAGACTGCTTAAGAGACAGAGCTCTTCGCTGTATTTACTGGGCTTCATTTACCTTAACCTACACCGGTACTGCCACCCTCAAGAGTAAAGTTACACGACCAGAGCCAGGAAGTTAAGTTACCTTCCCAGGTAACAGGCAAGGCAAGTGGGCAATGCTGATCATATGAAAACACTTCTCATTTAGGAGCTACACAGATACCCAAAGCGATTACAAAGTTTGGTCAGATTTTAGGCTGGTTATTTCAGAAATTATTTGAAGGTGGTAATTTGAACAAATCATTACCGCTCAGCAGTCACCTAGCGGGGTAGCGTGGTTTTAGTTTATGCCTGATTCTGTCTATGAAGCAATATTAAGTATCTTCTTACTGAGCCTCTGACCTGGAAAGTGTGTGATTGATAAACCAGCATCCTGTAATTTCCAATACGCACGGGCACGTCAGGCACACATTTCTGCAGCTTAAACTTCTCTGCTGCTCTCCCATTTTAACTTTATGCTCATTTATGATCTTCAGCCTTGAGAAGGAAGACTACAAAACTTGCCCCAATGTCGCGTCGGCACATTAGCACTGAAAGTTGTGTTCATCAGCTCAGCAGCCGCAATCCTCCCAGTTGAGACCAGCCAGGCCAGAAAAGTGACACCAACAGGATGCTGCTAAACATGCACAATTCAAAAACACACGCTAGATTCTCTTCTGCATGATTTGCTGCCATTTAAAAGACAATAAACAGCAACTTTAGATTGCTAACAACATGTCATTTAAGGTTTGCTGTTGCTCAACATCAAGAAAAATCAATGCCAGCTCTACAGGGGCAGAAAACCCAGAGAAGTGAGCTCCATTTCAGGTCTGTTTGAACTCATTTCCTTTCTCCATGGTTGCCCCCTTGTACACCCCCTCAGGCATCCCCTCACAGCAGGCATGACAGCTTGACACATTGACAGCTTGCACTGAATGACAACTGATTTGTACAAATTTCAAGCCTTATAAATCTACCTGTCACAACAACAACATAAAAGAGCTTGGACCCAGCAGGTAACTCAGAAAAAGCTTCCCCTGACAGCACTTTCTGAAAAGCAATGGCTTGCCTCCTGCCAAAAATTCCAACTATCATCCTTGTATAACTTTGAATAAAAATTCAGGACCCATTTTCTTGCCAACAGGCTACCAATCGTCTTATTTAAAGATTAAAAAGAGTGAACAAGAAAAAAAAAGCCATCCGCAGAATTTCATTTTATACTGATATGAAAGTAGTACCACCTGCTATGGCAGGATTACCACACCATTTTTCTCTACAGTGCGCAGACAGAGTAAATGAGCAAGACTTTTTACGGTATTTAAACAATATCCCAGATTGCAGTGCTGCTCTGCATCCATTACCCTGGAGCTCTTAGTCAATGCCATTCTTGCTGATAGAAGCAGGAGAGAAAGAGAGAGCGGGAACGTGTGTGCATGTGCACGTTGCAAACTTTAGGAAGTTATGTTATTTTTTTCCTTATCAAGTTGCTAAAACAGCAAAAAATGCAATTGCCAAGACTGAGAAGCTGCTTCAAGCTACACCTTGCTGCCCAACTCTTGTGGAAATCCACGTGGGCATTTGTTAAAACACTAACCGTTCAATGCTTCCGTAAGCAGTAGTGTGCAAGAGAAAAGCACAGCCTTTAATGCTAATCCTTGCAAAGGAACATAAAGGGAATGCAATTATTCTGAAAAAGTCTTTCTGAAAGGAATTATACTAAGGGAAACATTTTTGAAACTCTGAAAGGAGACTCCACAAAGATGATGAAACAGATACAATACTTACAATGAGGTTTAAAGTATTCCAAAAGCTCCCCAGGAAACCAACTTCTGTACATCACAGCTCCTAATGTGGTAGAAGTGCCACCAGCATCAAAGCACTTGTTTTTATACCTGAACAAATCATTAATTAAATAATACCTGTTTGTGATGTTTTAGCTACAAACAAAAGTGTTCAGTGGCTTCCAGTCACAGATTATAAAAATTCAAAATCACAGGCTTCTACTAGGATGCCAGATAATAAAAGCAATTAATAAGACATGGAAAATTTGTATGGATTACAAATCCAGCCTATAAGATGTGCTTTCTTTCTTTCTTTCTAACTCAAGTTTTATTGGAAGTTTAATTGTCCAAGCTGCTTTGTGCAGATCCAGCAAGCCAGTGATCTGTTCAAGTTACAAGCAAACAAGCTCCGAGCTGTTTCATGTTTGTAGCTATCATGTGCTCGCTCTACATTTGCTGCATAACCTGATGTACTGAAACTCTGAGCTTTTTCAGACTGCCCGGACAACCTCCCTGGTTTCCTTTCTGTGACTGTTTTGAGTAGAGACGAGGAATACTCTTATATAAAATTGTTCCCATTAAAAGTTAAAAAGCTGTAATTTCAGAAGCACAACCATATCACCTTTCACCACTTTTGTGGACACTTAAGAGTTGCCTTGGTTTTACCTTTCAATTGATCCTAAAAGAAGAAGATTGAAAAAAGAAATCAAAATGCATTTTTATAAATAAAAACATTGCAGCACACTTGTAAGAAGCATCTAATAATGTACAAAGTGTTTGAATTAAAAACGAACCTTTAACTAAAAATTTCCTAACAATTCAAGAAAAATATGACAATCTATCTTCATTTATGTTTCCGGTAATATCATAATTTACATTTCTGTTCCTGTGGACTAAGCTAGCTCCTTGCAGGAGACCAACATTAGATTAGATGTTACAGGCTGTAAGTCAGTATTTTGGTTCCACTTCCTTGGCACAACATCTTGCAAACAGAACCAGTGTATTATTCTTTTGTAGTCCTGTGAACCTTCTTGCACATTTGTTTCTTCAAACCATCCTTTACTCTTAACAATTTTAAGTGGGGCATTATGCCACTTCTATAGTAGAAAATGAAACAATCGTAGCAGCAACAAGCTGGTTTAGAAAGCTTCTCACAGACGCACCAAGTGTCACGGGAAGAAGGGTTCCCTCTCTATGCATTTGCCTAAAAACACCACCCACTGCACCACCACCCAGGCCTTCATCAAGAAAGGAGAAAAAGAGGAGTAAAAGAGAAGGCGCCTCAGGGCGATGGAAAGATGATTTGTCACATTAGAAGAGCAAAGGCTTGAATTTTTGTATCACTAGAGTTGCCCGAGTCCCACTGACTTTGGTAGCCCTAACTACTACAGATAGTTTTCTTACATCAGTTCCATGCAAGTACCAGCCTTATTTAAAATACAAGGCCACAACAGATCCCCAAGAGAATATATATTTTTGCTCAGGGAAGGAGTTGAGGTAGTGAGGGAGAGACAAATAGATACACTGGCACTGCCCTTGACTTTTTGATCCTTTCTACACGCAGAAGCATCATAAAACAGAAGTTTTAACTCCCTCATACATAAGGACAAAACTTGTCATTGATGGAAAATGGCTGATCAATAGTATGAAGACAATCCACGAGGGGCAAGCTCTAGCTTTTCTAGGATTTTGTCCCTTGGACGTGTGGAAATCAGTACACCTTTGCCTCTTAGAACCCTCCATGTTATTTGTAACCGTCAGTGGACGGGAAATCTGTAATTGTTAAGAGGGAAAGAGCCTGTGCAAATTCTTCCCAGTGCAAAGTGAACAGTCAATCACTTTTATAAGGACAGGAACAACTGAAACTATCCATTCGTATACTTTCCTTTAGTCAACAATATTACCTTTAGTAATCTGGGGAATGTGCATCCATAAATTACAGAAAGTGTTATTGCATTGCTGAATAAACAGCAACATTTCCATCAGCAGCAGTGGCAGCCCCACAAAGGTATAACAAACAGACTCAATCATTTTCTTGTCAAGCTTTGCAATGACTGCAGAGTTTACTGCTAGAGATAATGTTGCTTTCCTCAGCATTGTGTGCCAAACTGCAAACTGCTTATTAAAACAAAACCTCTTTTTCTGAGCAGCATGAGTTGGATAATCACTTATTGCACTCAAGAAAAAACAGGTTTGATGCCCAGAGGTGGTGAGCAATCAAGCATATGCATTAACATTTGGTTTGTGAAAACTGGTTAAAAAAAGTAAGTGATCTAAAAAGGAATTATGAGAGCCAATGCCCCAGGTTGATCATTTTCCCCGTTAATATATTGTTACTGGTAGCATGTTTCAAACTAATATACTTTTAAGAGAGAACTTAAAGGAGGACAGGAGTGAAATACAAACCAGCTCTTGCAAATGAGATATATTCTCTTAAACATGTTTTTTTTTTTTTTTTTTGGTTAAGATGAGCAGTGCT
>JAVCKT010027300.1:18611-29990 GCA_032273925.1 Rhynchotus rufescens | reverse complement strand
ACGGGAAATCAGACATATGTTGTTAAGTGTAAAGCAGACAAGAAGAGATTCTCCTTCCCATCAGGTCTTCAGATCAAGTCTGAGTACCTGTCTATAGGACTTTTATTAGTCTTGCATGAGCTGCTGGGCAGAATAAGGTGGTATAGAGGGCAATTCTGTGACATTTATTATGTCACAGATATATTATGTCACATATTATGTCACAGATATATAATAATATATTTATTATACATACACTGTGTTCCTATATGTGCACACACACATGCATGCAAAGGAATATATGAGGAAGAAGATACGAACTCATGGGCTGTTCTGGCTTTAGGATGTATGAATCCACAGCAGTGTCATCTGTTGGCATTATTAAGGTCACTGTTGTTTATGAACTACTTCTAGAAAACTTGAAGCAATAAGAGTGGAAGTTAATTATGAATTTTGTGGCTAAACCTCTGCTGGCTTCTGTAATAAAAATAAAAGTGTATGAATCTTGAACATAAGTGTATAATGGTCTACATTGATATGTGAAGGTAATGTTTCCCAGTAACGAATGGAACAGAGAGGGCAATTTAACCTTCTAGTGCTATTATGTGTTCAAAATGTTTGTAAGCTAGATAATGCCTGTGTTTTTAGTGGAAAGAGTCTTTATAAGCTATTAGTAAGTCTGGCTGTATTTTGCAAAGCTTAACATAACTACTCTTTCTTGGAAGCTATATGAAATGCATTTTTAACCAGTGGAATAAATCAAATAAAATAGATGAAATAATTTAATGTGAATATAATGTACAAGTGCATACATAAGTCATATATTCTGGAAATAAAAACATTTAGAGAAATGTTCTCCTCAAAAAGAAAACATACTTCTCTCATTGTTGCTAATAAGTGTAATTAGACATGAATTACTCAAGGTGTGGTATTGTGAGAAGTTGTCCTCAATTTATTATTTGTTATGAATAAAGCATTTTAAAAAATGATAAACTTAATTTCTATAAAGTGTTGTTTCTCTGGTTTGGACATGTTCATGTTACTAGCTGAAATCAAATGCAAATGTTAAACTTTTTTATGCTGCAAGACTGGCATTTTCTATGATAATTTAATCATATTCATGCTTTCCAAGGCTTTGCAATATAAATCTTAAATAATTCTTAGGGTCCGATGATATTATAACGTAAAAGGAATGTTAACCCATCTAAAAAGGTTTAATGTGAAAGCATACAGTATCTCTTATAATGGTTTAATAGTTTTTATATGTCCAGTTAGAGGAATCGAGCAAATTAAAGAGGAGTTTTAGCTGGTTTGCCAGCTTGCAGGTTGGTTGTGCTTGGCTGCGCTGGCTGGAGCCCTGACAGCAGCGCAGTAGGTGCCGTGTCCCTACGGTCCTGCACTGGCATAACCTGCCTGGCACTTTGTGCTCCCAAGTAAGGGCTGGAACTGCCAAAAAAGGATGAAGCGTTTATGAAAAGCAGCACAGAAAAGAGGTGTCGTAGAGGAGATCACTTTTTGTTAAAATGAGCTAACATGGGGCTGCAAATATATAATATTACATTGAACAGTGCTAATTTGATGAGTATGACATGAGCCATTTAATTTGCAATGAATCATCTCCTTTTAGCCACATCCGAGTGCCTGAAAACAATAGGCATCTGATAAATCACAAGAACAGAAAGGGTAGGTAGAGCAGCTAACTTGGAATTTCCAGTGAATCCTAATTCTAGCAAAACAATTCTGAAGCAGTCTGAATAATTCACAGTGAACCATTTTGAGACACGTTTTTATCTGTCTTTCAATTCATAAACAGGCTTTCAACAACTTGGGAGCTTTTTAGAGCTTTGTCTTTTATTACCAATTATTTCCTAAACCCTTTCTTTCAGCAATTCTTAGTCTGTCATATAGTGGGTAAAGACAATATTGTAGCTCCTTTGATAATCAAATCAAAAGCAATAAGAGCATATGTGTATAAAAATTAGGTATACATTTAATGATCAACAGCTCTTTTGCATTAAATCTCTGCCTTCCTCCAAGTTAAGCTGATCTGCCTCATATTAATTCTGTAATAAATTCAAATGCTTAAGAATTTTTTTTTTTTTTTTTAAAGAATATGGCATATTTATCTGGGAATAAACATATAAACCTGTGAATGAGAAAAATCTTGGTCCAGACCTGGTTCTGATGATATCTGATGGCCTGAACCTTCTCGTGTGTGTGTGTGTACACCATAGCTTTCTCATGTCAGATAAGAACAGTGAGGATACTGTTCTCCAACTCTCTTTTCTCAAATGCTTTGAATTTTTTAAGTGGATTTCATCATCTGTGATTTGTCTCAGTAGCTGATGCTTCACATAATATTATTTGGGACTGAAGTATGTGACCGAGATTTTTTTCTTTTCCTTTGGTGGCAAACTTTCACTGCTGCAATTTGTTACCTCTTCTTAGTGTGGCTAAGCCCCAGATTGTACAATGAAATTTAGAGCCTAATATCCAACTTACCCATGAAGACAGATTTCTGAGAGTTTCCTGAGAACTATGCTATTCTAACTATTGGTTAGAAAAATATGCTTGTATGCTTCAGTGAATACAGGTTTTGAATTGGGTGACATTTTTGTGACTGTAAATGCGTAATGATCAGAGGATAAGGACAGGAAAGTTACTAATTATGACAAAACTCATCTTCAGCAGATAGGACTTTTGGCTGAGGCTTGAGATACTCACCTGCAAGGCAGAAAAAAGGATTTAAGCAGCTTGGTCTAGTTTACTCAAAGGCATTAGAAAAGGCTTCTCTTTCAGTGAGGTAGTTACAGGTGATTGAATGAGATGACCTAAGTGTAGCTATGTGAGAATATTTTTACAGACCTGTTTTTCTACTGGGAAAAGTATTCATCAAAATATTCTATAAGAAAAGTCTGTTTGATGCATTCAAATCTGAAGCAAGAGCACTCGTCAGGTGTGTCTAAGCCTATAGCAGGCTGGGAGCTGAGATCTGGGGAAGCTCAGTTCAGTTGTGGCTAGTGCTGCTCTGTGCCACACGTGTCTCAGTGCAGACGTCTCAGCTGCGTGGCAGTACCTGATGGGCACTGTGGGGCATGCAGAAATTACAGGTGATGTTCCCCTCTCTGCTGGTCCCAGGGACAGGGATGAGGGGACAAGAAGGAGAGAGGCGGCATGCAGTGCAGCCTATGCTGTGCTTGTACAGCAAGTAAAGAGGAGATTTGGGAATCCTGGAATCCTGGATTATTACTCTGATATAATTTACTGACACCAAATTCACTTAAATCATAAAAAATAATTAAAGTTCTTTTACTCCTTCATCACCTCCGTGCAGTTCCTCTTGACAACTGCCATGTGCTTTAATGCAGTTCTGCTGCACTTACACTTCTGCTCCTTTTTCGTTCTGAACAGTCAGTTCCACAGTGGTCTCACCCTTAGCCCTTCTTACCTTTCCTCCATTATATGTTTCCCTAGAAAACAAGGAGCATTTCTTTCTTTCTTTTTTTTTTCCCCCTCCTGATATCCTATTTTAATAAATAAACCAGTAGGTAAAATGTCATTCTTATTATTTGGAGTAGACATTAATATTTTCTGCTGCAAATTAGCACTTAGGAATATCTCTCCTCAGCTCACTCCGGCTCACCATTAAATCGGGCTGTTGACACTCACATTGCTAAGCAGTGTTGCTAGGGAGAAATACAGCACATCAGGGCCAGCAAGGAGGCTCTGTCGACTGTATGCATGAGTGTGGGGTTTTTTGGGGTGTGTGTGTGCGTATCTGTGCAAAGCAATGTGTGGGCATCAGTGGCTGGCCAGTTCCTGGGGTATCGTGGTGTCCCATCGCCGTGCACAGGCTGCCTCGGCGCCCCTCTGCACAGCCAGCTCATGGGGCCGGGCTGCACAAGAGACACCCGCTGTCTAAATCAGGTGAATACTAATATCTCAGCACTCTAAGCAGCCCTGCCACAGTCTGTGGTACTTGCACTTGACCATACAAATTTAGTTTCATTCAATCTTCATGCTCCTCATTCTTTCACTAGTCCAAAGAAGTGAGTTAGGCTGGATGGTGAACTCCTCATTCGAGCTGTGATGCCTTTGGTTAAGAACTGCCTCACACAGGAAAGTTCCCCCTGCAGCCCTCAGTACCCAAATCTCTTCATCACATTGCTGAAGTGCAGTGTCTTTGGTTGAGCTGTGAAAACCGAGCTCTAGACCAAAGCATCTATTAATATTCTGAAGGCACATTTATTAACTGCAGAACTGTTTAACTCAGTGCCTTGACTAAATTCTGTTTATACAAATTACATTGTGTTTCCTTAATCACCTCAGCTACTTCACATGGAAGCCTGTTTTTTTTTTTGTTTGTTTGTTTTGATATTTTTTTCCTGCGCCAAGCTCTCAGGTATTGTTTAGAAAAACTTCATGCAAAACTTGCTTTGCTTTGAAAGATATTCAGAGTACAAATCTTATTTAAACCTGCACCTGAAAATCTATCTGCCTGTGTGCCTTTGACAGCACAAGGGCTATGATTTCTCTCTCAGTTCACACTTGGTACAATGAAAAACAAGTGGCAGTAGCTAGGGTATATTCCCATCACCTGAAGCTCATTGAAACTTAGTTATAAAGCTTATGTTTGTGCAAACACTTGCACAGCAGCAAGATGACTTAGTCATTGATCTCTGGCCTGCAGGTCTCATTTACAGTACATAGTTGCTGGATATAATGCAGAATAAAACAGAAGATGACAGAACAACTGGTTGCCACAAAAACATGTCAACAGCTTCCTAAATATGGGCCTAAATCACAAGACATCTTTGCAAAGCTCAGGCATGATCAGAGGCATTTTGGTATTTAAAGCACTGGCAGTTCCATGTGGTCCGAGCGTGCTGGTCACACTGGGCTCTGTTTGGACCCCCGCATGCAAACACACAGGAGCAGCATGCAGACGTGGTGACCAGCCAAAATCTGCTTTAAGGGAAACTTTAACTGCTGACAGAAAGGAGCTGGCTGGATTAGGTGGGGAAGTGGGGAGTTCTGCCTCACCATCTTGATTCGAGGCACCTATTTTATCCATCAGCAAGCCTAAAAACCAAAACAAAACATAAAATGGTGCAAAGTAACCTCCGAAGTCTCATTCCTCTGTTCCTCCGTTCTGCAGTTCACGTTCCTGCAGAGAGTCCGTTCCAGGCTAAGACCCTCCATTTCCTTCCCTCCCACTCCTCAGCTACTTTGGACGTGGGATCATGCAGCCCCAGAGCCATCCGTGGCTCCCGAGCAGCCTTTCCTCTGGAGCCAAGCGGCGGTGCTGATCTCAGGCTGCGGGTGCTGCGATCTGCAGTCTCACAGTGCTTCTGAGGGACAGCCTGGCTGCACAGGCATAGCAAGATGCCTTTGGAGATTTAACTTGGATATGGAAAATAGGATAGGCTAGGAATCCGGGCTAACCCATTTAGGGAATGGAAAAGATTTTGTGAGCGAGAGATGCACATACAGGGATATAAGCGTAGTTCTGTATTTTAATGTGGGTGAGTAAACAGTCAGCACTATAATAAATCTCCAAGGTATTTGATCCCAATAAATCGTCTTAATCCTTAGGGCTATTCTGGCAGTGAGAGATAACTGCACAGAAGCAGTAATGTTCTTAGCATAAAACTCACATATCTATGTTTACTATGGTTGTTATTTTTTTCCCTCTTAGGAAAAAAAAAATAATTAGAGGGTTTCAGACTCTTCTCCTCCTCGACACTGATGAGCACTTCATCTGTACAGCCTGCCGGCTCCTTACTTCACTAATAAAAGCATTTTAATTTGGATTTTTATTGTTGCCAGCAAGGGTCAGGACAAAAGGAAAAATCAAAGCACAGAGCAATGCTTGGGGCTCACGCTTCCCCCGTGTCTTGCCCTTTGCTTCAGTAATGTTTCACTAGGGAGTAGACTACTCCAAGGCCTTGGCTTTTATTTCTTTAAAGTAACCATATATAAAGCCCTGTGCTCTGCAGGAGGAGACATTGCCATACCTCTGCACTTCGGAAGTTGGAGCTGAGCGTTTCTGTGGCTGTTGTCTCCTCGTCGCTGCGTTGTCTTCATGGCCATCCGCATTGCTGACAACAGGCAGGCTCAGGGATGCAGAGGCATGGACTGCTTGGGCAGTGAGCAGCAGGGAGACTTTCTCATTTGCAGGCTGCTGGCAGACTTTCATTTTTTGGTCTTTGCTTTTCTTTGGAGTCTTCAGCACTTGCCTCTCTGCTATTTTAGTCCTGGGCCCTAACAACCCTCCAGTCCTGTTCTGTAGCCCGTGAGGTTATTTGGCCACGTACCTCGGTGCAGAAATGTCCTACCTGCTGCTGCTGTTCTAGTGCCAAGGCTCTTCTGGTCCATGAGGCAGGAACAAAATGGGACTACTATTCATAGCTCAGAAGTCTCCTAAATAAAAAGGATAACTGCTCCATAAATTTGTTAACCAATCAGTTAGTCTGAAAAACCTTTTTGGCCAGATGGACTATTAAAACTAGCTTTGATTCAGCTCAAGATTGCTTGTCATTTAAGTTGAAGTGATTTTTTTTTTCCCTACAAATAATAATATGGCTTGGAATTAGACTTGTGGGGCATAGTATTTTTCCTCTTTTTCTGGAGTGATCTTTGGAAAGAGAGATTTATTTTCATCTATTGCCAGCCTATAGCTTGAGGTGTTTTAAGACACATTAGTACAAAAATTGTAGTAGAAATGTTATTAAAAATATGGCAAATTAATTTGTGTTGATGAATTTAGCTATGTATTTTCATTTGGAGCTCTTCAAGTCCTGGAACTGAGATGTCAGTGTACTTCACGTGACAGTGATGAACATGACAGCAAATGTTTTAACCTTGCAAGAACTGCTTTGGATGGGACAAAACAATATTCCAAGTTTCACATTTAACCCCAGCTCAAAATTGCTTTTGTTTTTCTTTCTTCCTTTCTTCCTTTCTTTTTTTCCTTCCTTATTATTATTATTTTTGGAGGAAGCATCTCTAGTGCTGCTGAGTATGGCCTGAAAAGTACTTAAAATAATTTTAGATTAGTTAATGCCATGGGAGACCTGCACAGGTCTGCAAATATATGACATATGTATCAGCAGATGGAATATATTAGATCATATGGTTGGGAAAGTTGTGAACGAGAGTAGAGGTCCTTTGCATGAGGAAATGCAGGGCTGGGGTTGCTCTGGTAAAAGCTGGAAGACAGAGCTGAACAAGTGCAGTGTTCTTGGCAGGAATGGAAGCAGCCCTCAGCAGATACTTTATATGACTTTATAAAGGACTCTAAGAAATGGGTGGAATGACTGGTCACCTCTCTAAAGCTTTTCATTTCAAGCAACCAACTAAATACTGACCATAGATTTCAAAATTGCACTTTTACAATGGAGGCTTCACTACTGGCCCTGCAGTGGGCATTTACATCTTCTGGTGGCATTTGTTCTGCAGTCACTGTACTGCTGAGATTCATTAAAATACTTCTCCAATGTCCTCTAAAATCACTGGTGAAGCACTTCTTGACTTAATCAAGTTACTTTAGTGGTAAGTGCTCAAGCTACAGTATGTCACAGAGCTAAATAATAAAGTATTATGTCCAGTGTAGTTACCTTGTATGTGTAAGTGCAGTAGCCCAGCTGAGGGATTCGGCTTGCATTTATCCAGATATTCTGAATGTGAAGTTTATCTTGTAGCATTGTTCCATAAAAACAGCACTAGGTCAATGGGGAAGCAGTGATACAAAGTGCAACCAGCAATGAAAAATAAGAGTTGCTTAATATATTTATAGGCTACTTCCTGGGGAAAAAAAAAAAATTCCACCTAAAATCATGTTAACTGAAAATAGGTCATGTTTTTGAGACACTCAAAAATCTCAAAGGACTGAGTACCTTCAGCTTTTGACCGAAATGCAAAAAAACTTAGTCTGGCAGAGGTAGTGGAGAGGAGGGTCAGTTTACATTTAATCCATGTGTTAGCAAGTGTTTGAAGCAGTACAAATAGTCCTCCCCCCAATTCCCTTATTACCAAGTAAGCTTTTCCAATGCATGCCATCATTATTTTTCTTTATGAGCTTGTGCTAGTATTTTAAAAAAACCCTTAATGAATAAAGGAAAAAGTCTATTGTGTTTTAAAAGCAAATCTTTGATTTAAAAAAATATGGAACGGAAACACACTCTGTTTACACTAAAGCAAGCTTTGCCACAATCTTCAAAGGAAGTAAGATTAGGTTCTGAATGTTTGTAATAGTTCTAAGCCAATTTATGCAGATAAGATCTTCCAGTTAGCTGCAGTTCTTGGCAGCAGCATGCACATCAGTGCAGATTGTGAAAATAACACTCAACTCCCACTGACCCAGGAGTCAAATGGCTCTAGTATGGCATATGGTCTTGCTTTCTATAATTATATGTAACAAAAGAGCATTGTCATTGATGTTATCACAATTTATAGTAAAGTATTAAAGGCTTAGGCAATGATTTTCTGCAAGTATTTGCAGACAGTAAAGGTAGACCATGGCATAAAACAAGTTGCTCTAGGTATCAAAATGAGTTCATGTCTTTACAAGTATGTCTAAAAATAGAGAACAATGTTTACTAATCAATTGATATCCCAGTACCTCTGATTTTAAATTATCCTTTCTTAGTTTGAAGGGACTTCATTTTGTTTTGAGGAGATTCTGTATTTCCATTATTTGGTCTAAGGCCTTGAAATCTGACCAGCTCTTGATTTACAGAGGTTAAACTTAATAGGAGCACTGGACATCTCCTGCCTCTGGCATGGTGTACTTTGGAGGCATGAGTAAGAAGTGGGGGAATCGGGAAGCTTTAAGAAGCTAATCTTGTTATAACCATGGATTTCTGATGTAACCACAGGCAAGTCTCCGTCTTAGTTGTCATCCTTGCACAGAGGAGATACTAGTAGCAGCTCACGAGGGCACTGAGAATGTAAATTAATGTTTGCAAATCAAAGAGCAGGCAGAAATGAATATATCATCAAGCATTGTTTGATGCAGAAAATGTGGCAGAGATCAAACACTTAAGAGAGTTGATATAGATAGGCTGGAAGACTGTCCTGTTGCTTTAGCTTTGCCAGTCTTAGGATTGGGGTGAGACCTGGATTCTAGGGGACAAGTAGAGGTGCAAAGTCTGGGATGTTATGTAAGCAGATAGAAAAGCTTGATTCAAGCTCTTACCCACTATAATGATGGCATTTCTCATTTCTTGTGTGTTCGACTTTGGCAAATGAAATCATGTTCTCCAGTTGCTGCTCGAGGAGGTTCGCAGCATGAGGCCTCTGTGTCTGTCCTGTCATTTGCTCTCACAGACAGCCCCAGGAGAGCCCTGAGTGCCTCTGGATGAAGCTCCTCTGCCCTTTGTGAAGGAGACTCCAATTTACTGCCCCTGCGCCCCCATGCACTGAAGAACCTCTGCTTGTTCGTGTGGCTGTAAATTAAGGATCCAAGCTATAAGACTGCGAACTGTGAAGAACCCTATGAATGGAGGAAATAATTTGGATATCATTGCTGATTGTGTCTAGTGCTTTCATTATTCATATTTCCACTTTTATTTCCTTCAGGCAATTCAGTCTCATTTTGTGGTCCAGCCTTTTAACACTTTATGTAATTACGGCTCTGGAAATACAAGTGCTCACCACGTTAATTTTTTCATAGTGTTCTAAAAGCCTTGGTAGCATTATTAAATATATTTATATAAAAAAATATTTTCCAGTGAGTTTAGTTTTCCTTGCGCTCCAGCCAAAGTTGTTAGTCATAATTCCCAGCTTAGGAGTCACTGAAGACAAGCATGCCTGAGGCTTTCCCAGCTGCTTGTTCAGGATTCACTGGTCCCCTTGTGGAAGTTGCTCTTGGCTCAACTGTGAACAAGCAGACAAAGGAGTTACCAGGAGAGGTGGCTGAGCACTTGTGACAAGTGACTTCTTTAAGTTGAACTTGGTGGCAGAGGTACCAACTACTGTGAGTTTTCACTGCAGAAACAGGACTTGGCATCACAGGCAATGTTTTTGATTTTGTTTGCTTGCTTTGAATAAGTTTAAGGAAACAGCATGCTCACACTGCTCTGTGCCAGCACGTTAAAGTGGGCTTCGCTCCAGGTAATTTACAGTGGACCTGAGTCACTTCTGATTAATGAAATTTTGATTAGCATTCGGAAGGCATGTGCATTCTGCAAACCCTGTTTAAGGGAGATAGTGAACAATCTCATCCACCACTTGTCTACATCATTTAGGACAGGAAGAATCCAAGCAATTAATGCTAGTTACTTAACTTCACCTGACTTGTATGCTGAAATGCAAAATAAAGATTTTGCCTCAATTTTTAAAAGTATTTATGCATCTTTTCTTTTTTTCAATAAGAATTAGCCAACTTAATACCTTTAGCAATTAATTTCCTTTTCAGATATATGCAATCTGATATAATGTCCTGTATGTGTGCTCTCTGTCACCCAGCTAGTGTGGCCAAATCATAAATGTCTAATCCCTGCACACCAAGTATGTTTAATGAAACTTTGTCTTGGATGGCACCATATTTGCTGCTCAGGGAAAGACAGAAACAGGCTCCCTGGAGAAAGCAGATTATCAGGAACATCTGGGGACAGATAAGAGGTACTGCATGATCCGATGAGGAATTACAGTGGGATAGTTTGCTACATGTAAACTACAGTTTCCTATCAAACTACAGTTTGCTACATGTAAACTACAGTTTCCTATCAAATTAGATTTTTTTTCCCTCTCCCTTAATGAGAGAGATTCCTCCCTTATTGACAGGAAACATTTTTCAACAATGAGTAAGAACCAACTGGAAAGTGTGGTGGATGAGTGGGCTAGAGCAAAGGAAAAGATGTCTGGAAGACTAACCTTATTATGTTTCCACCTCTTTGTCACAACTTGAATATAGGGGAGGAAAAGGCAGCAATTTGTTCCCCTCGTATTAGACATATCTTCTAGGGAGCCAGTGCCAATCTTGGCAGCTGAAGCTTGTGTATGATAAATGAGAACAGCTGCATGTAACTATATGGATGTACTAATAGGATCCTTGACAGGGCTGTGATCCTGTGTGTCCCTTCTAGACTGATAGCTTTAAAACATTTTTTTTTTCCCCATGAAAATAAGACCATGTCTAATTTTGGCCTCAAAGTTTCAATATATAATTCATATGTATTGTATGTATTCATATATATTCATATACATATGTTACTCATTAAATACTCAGAAGTATTTGGAGAAGAAACAGATAGTGATGAATAGCCTTGCTACACCTTTCCTGTAACACCACCATGGTGAAGGATGGACACCATCAGATTTAAAAACTCAAAAAACTGAAGTGGTTTAATTTCATTAGCAAAGTTGGAAAGAGCTATTACAGCTGTGTAAGTTGCA
>JAVCKT010027298.1:0-10106 GCA_032273925.1 Rhynchotus rufescens | reverse complement strand
CAGTTACACCATAGCCACTGTGCTCAACAGAGCTAGAGGAGAAAGAATACATGTATTTGAGTACAATGCTTTTGCTGTAAAGCAGAAATGGGGACAACATTTGTTAAAGGTTACAGTGTCATATAGAAAAGAGAGCAAGAATTTACGTTTTTTGAAGTACAATAGGAAGTGCAGATTTATAGAGCTGATCAATTTGATATTTAAAACTTAAATAGTTGATACAAATTCATGAGATATGCTTCACTATAAAGGTTTTTAGTAATTTTGTTTTCTAAGGATAGTTCCTGGGTAAACAGAAAAAAAAAGACAAAGAGTAGGAGTGACATTTTTTTCTGTCTTTTCATACCTTGGGTCACAGGTAGCAGGATTAATGGGCCCACATGCCTTGTATACTGTGTTTGCTGGACATTTGCTGTATGCTGAAGGGAAAAGAAGGAAACAGTTCAAAAATTGGTATCGGATACTTTTTTGTAGCATATGTTCTCCAGATTTCTGGCTTTGCCTTTGTTGTCTGGGGCTTCTGTTCGTAAAGATGTATGTGTATATTTTTCTAGGTAAAATACTGCAGTAAAGTCTTAGATGCTAAGTATATTTACTGAATAAAATCCTAATTAATAATGCTTCACACATACATTTTTGAATTCTGCAATACTTACGGCATGTAAAGTTGGTCTTTCCTCTCCAGTCAATGCAGATACCTCTAGCAGCACACTCTGAAGCATACATTTCCAAACTGGAACACTGAATGGATTCGTTACGTATGCGACATGCATCAAAAACACAGCCTTTGAAAAATGATTCTGGTGGTATCACATCGTGGCATGGTTCAAAAACTCTTGAGACAGAAAAGAAACCAAAACCCTTCCATGTTAATCAGATAAAATCAGATATTTTCAGGCACCCCCTTCCTAGTTAAAGGCATTGTTTGTTCCTTCAAACAACTATACATTACAGGAAACAAAATTAACTCTTAAGAAAGGTCACTAATCTTGGAGAAAGATTCAGAGTAGGAAAGGTTAGGAAATGTGAAGCCCTCAGAACTGATTGAGCCAATTTTTCTAAAGAGGCTAATGACCATAATATTTGAGTGTGTTTACCCAGCTCTGCGTTTGCCTGATACCGGAAGTTTCTTGAGGAAGGCAATTGCATTAGGTAGAAGAAAAAGAGATCCCTAACTTTTTTCCAAAAGTGGAAGTGTCTAATAGCTGGTAAGTTATTAGACACTACAGCAAGTATGTGGGAGAGGCTTTTATAAATGACCCAGCTGAAAAACAAGCTTTGGTTATAATTTACGTGGGAGTAGGAAATAGATACATAGGAAACAGGTATTTGTTAGTGCAGGTGCTTTTGGAGCATGTCATAAAAAATGCATGAATATTGAAAGATACTTTTGATGTTAATTTGATTGGTAAGGCTCTCTACTGTTTGTACTAAACATCTAGTTGAAATTGAAAGTTCAGTCGTCATTTAAGTTAGCTAAATTAATAGTTATAGTTAATAGTGAAAATAGCGTGGATTGAAGCGAGAGAGAAAACTACATAAATTATGGCAATTGAAACCCAAAAAGTGTGAATTGTTGTTGTTGAATATCTGTGGGACATCAAATCCTTAAAGAACAACAGTTTGTGTTGTTTGTTTGTTTGTTTGTTTTTGCAAAGTCCTTTTACTAACTATATCCTCTCATTAAGCTGATATTTTAAGACAACATCTCATGATAGGTCTATAGTTCTTACTCATTTCATAAGATAGTGAGAAAGCTTTGTCTAGCTAAGGAAGAGTATATTTATTCAGTTTTTAACTTACTTGCTCTTGATAAGATCGCAAAGAGGTGTTTTACAGGGATGAATTGGTGGAGGTGTGGTTACAATTGATGGTATTCTCTTGCATGATGTATCATTACCAACTTGCCAATGATGAGCCATTTTGGGACAGGAGGAAATGCTCTTGCCGCTTGGCAGGCGACATTCATCTGATCTGTTGTTTGAACATGTTCCTGGAAAATATCAGAGCGGAGCGAGGTAAGTCACATAAGGCACATCTGAGGTGCACAATATATATCAAATTCGGAATGTATTTGGACATGAAATGTATTGGATGCCCTGCTTCACAGGGGATGCTTTCTCTGCATTTATATGAATTCTAATTTAGTTTGGGGGAAAAAAATAAAGGACTACAACTATAATGTGTTTGTAATATTGAGCTATTGATCTTAAAATAATATGTTTAAGACAAACTATTTTCAATTCCATTTTACTGCAATCTGAAAATTTTCTGTCTGTCATGAACCTAGATAAAGAGAGTGCAAGAGAGAGTAAGAATCTGTCTTACCACACTGTCCTTCAGTGTTGTTGCCAAATTTGCTGAAGGGGAGCTTCACTGAGAAAATCAGCCCACTAAAGGTGATGGTTGCACCAATCTCTGTTATATCAACAATCATATTGATGCCAAGCATTGAAATGGAAATGCCATCTTTCTTGAAGCCTGGTTCAACAAGCTTTTTATTGAAGTAAATCTGTACATAGAGTAAGGTTAAAAAACAAAAAGAAACAAACTTCAGAATAAGACCTACTTCTGCCTGATTGTTTTAAATAATGTATTTTCTAATCTTCATAATTATGCAAAACTCATTCTTGTGCATCATATTCCATGGCAATTTCTTTGCAATTACAACATATACTGCATTAATTTTCAGCTTGTATGGCTATATTATTCCAGTGTGACAGAATAATAATAGTAGTAGTAGTAGTAGTAGTAGTAGTAGTAGTAGTAGTAGTAAAAATAATAATAATGGTAATAATAATACAAGCATAAGAACAATAATGAATTGGCTACTGTATGCCACATTTGAGCATATGCCATGTTTTGCCACATGCGCTAATGCACATTATTCTAAACCTAAGTTTTTTATTGATAACATAATTTTATTTAATTCCACATAGAAAATTTCTCCATATATGAAATGAGTGGTAGTTTTCTGTTAATTGCAAAAATATGTCTACCGTTAACATGTAATAACTTGAGGAGTCCTGAAAAGTCATATAGTCCCAACACTGCACATTCCCTAGCAATGGAAGAGTCATTTCAATTCAAGATGAAATCAAATGTGCTTAGTGCTGTTTTTACTTAGTAGTCATTCTTTAATCTGAGCTCTGCCTTTTGCAGTCCCTCTTATGTGAGCTAATGAAGGTGGTTTATTTACTTATGTAAATAAAGTAACTTTTCTCGGGAATTATTCTGCAACTTTCTTCTCACTGAATTGTGATGATGTAGAAGTTAATACTGTCAGTTTTTATTTTCCCTCACAGGCACTCATGAGACTGACTGTTTCTGTGTGGCTTTCTGGCTGGAAACAAATAGAGCTTGGTACAGCCCTGAAAGAGCAGAGTGCAGCTTGACAACATATCTTCCACCTATTTGAGTGCTCTGACCAACTAATTAATTCAGAGGCAGCATAACTGACTCTTGGCTTTCACTAGCCACTGACACTGATTTAGGATTATAAATGCAAAAGACATCCCTGTTCACCTCTCCTCTTAGCTATACTTCCCTTCCTAGCAAGCAGTCAGAGAGGGAGCGATGCCATGGCTCTGGTTACTGAAGATCCCTCTATATAAGAGGGAATCCTATGTGTGGGATACGTACCAGTCTTCACCATCAGGAAAAAAAAGCATGCTTATTATTATGCTATGTTTCTTCATAACATCTTTACTTAAATGAGCACACAATGCATTAACTTTTGTGAAAGATTAATCCTTAAGCAACTGTCCAAACATTCTTTCCGTCTTCTCTGTCAACTGTATTAGTCTGTTTTCTTCTGTTATTTATATATAACATGCATAAAGATTATATATTTGTACTGTGCTGTTTCTGATGTTTCTAACATTTTATTACTAGAAATAGATGTAATATTTTTCTCTTAGCGATGCCTGTCCTAGTCATCTTTGGGATATGATATTCTGATATTCTAACAGATTGTATTACAAATCAGTAAGGCATTGTTTCTCTTTTGGAAAAATAGAGAAATGAAAAAGTGTATATTTTACCAGATTCTTCATATGTTCACGAGTCAGCACCACTTCTGAAGACTTGTAGTAAATAATAATCGATTTAGGACAGGAAAGTCCATCTTTCGAATCACAGTAATAATTTTCAATGTAAACACGGAAGTTGTCATATTTAGGTACAATCTGTTTCACCAGAACATAAGTGCAGTTTTGAAGGAAAGTGTAGTAGATTCCATCAAAAGTTATATAGTGAGGATCACCCCATCCACTGCACACACCTGATGATGAGAAAGTATTGAGAAGATTAATATTAAAATCAAAGTAGAGGAAGAATGTAGAAACATAGCTGAGTGTATCACAATTTCTAGAGCAATCCAGAGAAAAAAATCCCCTTGTATTTCATGCAAAGTTTTGCTTGTTTCCAAAAGTGTAATTCTTTAATTTACAGATACTTACATTGACATTCATAGTGGTAGCAGCAGCCATTTTCATCAGGTACCAGAATTGGTGGATATCTATTGGCACAGCTGATTTCCTTTACAGGTGGACATTCTGTTTGATGTACTTTTTCTTTGTTATCTCCTTCACAGATGATTTCCGTACAGTTAGATAGTTTTAGTGTTTGACCAGGCTGCAAAATGAACAAAGATCACTGTCAAGGATCTTCACAAACAGGTATGGACTTTATCCAGATTTTTAATCTGGTGGCATAAAATGTTTCCAGCAATGATGGTATTGGAAAGGAATATACGTTCCATCTCTTGAATTTGTGGTATTACTGATTTGTGATGTTGACTACTGGCGTTCATTTTCCTGAAAATGGCATGAATGACCCAGAATTGTCACTTGCTTTCCAGATCTGGAACAAAGAGTGTAATTCTCCACAGATGGTGCAACGTGGCCAGTATACTGGAGAATTAAAAAGTTAGCTTAGACTGAAAAGGAATGGTAGCTTTACTTGCAGGTATTGATTCTACTTGAGGAATTTTCCTGAGGTTTTCAGGTGGACTCTACGATGTAGAAATAAATGCATCTGTGCTGTATCTACATAAACTTTCCCCAACCACCAACACAGACAATCAGGAAAAAACAAAAAGAAAAAAAAAAAAAGCCACGCATGTATGTTGTTTAAGCAGTGGAATATTTTGAAGCTTGAATGCTACTCTAATCACTAAACCCACTAGAACAGGTTATTACTGTTCTCTTGCAAAAGAACAGTATCTGAAAGGAAGCAAAAACTTGCCAGTCATAACACAAATATGGGAAGAGGCATTATCCGTCATTAAAAATATTATATTCCATTTCAGAATGGAATGTATTAAGGAATGTATTAAGAAATTAAAACTGCTTTTTATCATGTTCCAACACATTATGTATTTACATTCAAAAATGCAAAAGTAAAACAGTAATCACATACCTGCAATGGAGGGTGGGTAGGAGAATAACAACCTGTTTTTGTCGGAGGAGTAGTAGAAGAAACTGAAGTAGTTACGGTAGATGATGCAGGGGAAGTAGTGACTGGAGAAGTAGTAACAGGACATGATCCTGTGAAACGCTTAACTGAACAGGTATCACTACAGACAGCATAAAAACTGCATCCATCACTGTCTGTTCTGTTGTAAATAATATCACCTTAAAAAAAAAGAAAAAGGAGTAAAATAAAAGCACAGAAATACAAAAGCCTTTAAAAATACCCATTTAAAGTAAAAGTAAAAGATAAAATAAAAATAAGGAAAAACATAATGAAAGAGGAAATAAAAATTTCATGGAGAGAAAAATATATGCATTAAAAAAGGGTAAATTACCAGGTGAAAAAACAGCATGGCCAATTTTACAAAAACAGTGTGTCCATTCAGTACTGCTGATTAGAGGACTGGTTGTCATAGTGGTTTCGGAGGAGGTGGGGATGGTGCTGGTGGAGGTGGTGACCGAGGTGGATGATTGCGTGGAGAGGGTCGTCGATGGGCTGGTGGTGGTGGTGGTGGGGCTGGTGACGGGCGTTATTGTCGGCGCTGTAGTCGGGATACTGCTTGTAGTTTTTTGTGATATTACAGTTGTTGGTGTTTCAGTCCTTGTAGTTTGCGTTGGTATCTGTGTTGTTGTGTGCTCTGAGGTAATTGATGTGTGTATATGTGCAGTTTTGGGTGTTCTTGGTGTAGCAGTCTTTGGCTTGTATGTGTGAATCTTCGGTGTTTCTGTTGGTGTTATTTCTGTTGATGTAAATGTAGTGTATGTAGTTTCCATGGTTGATGTTTGTTGTGTAGTTGTGTGAGGCACTCTTGTTGTAGTGCATGGTACTCTCTTTTTCATACAACACTGAAATCTTAGCTTGTAGTTGTAGCAGATTGGTGGTAACTGGTCTTTATTGTAGCATATCAACCCTTCTTCTGTATTACAGGTGATATTTTGCTCCAAGAGGGGATATGGAGTGTTTGGAAACCTTACTGCTCTGCATTCTACAGCTTTTCTGTTATCACAGACTTTGTATCCCTTTTTTTCAATGTTTTGAATTGTATCAAAATCTCCATCATTATATCCAGATCCCGGGTAACTGACGTCATACCATATTGACCATTCACATTCTTCTTTTATACAAACTTGAGGCGTTGATGGGGAAATGGTGACAGGCGTTGTTTTTTCTGATGTGAATATGCTTGTGGTTGTTCCTGTAGTAGTTGAAGGTTTGAATGTTGTAGTTTCAGAAGTTGTCGTAATTGGTGTTGATGTTGTTGTGGATGAAAAGGATGTAATTTCTGTAGATTCAGATATTTGTGTAGAAGTTTCAGTTGCTGCAGTAGATGTTACTGCTGTCGTTTGACAGTGGCTGTAGTCATCGCAGCACAAAACCTTTATTTGATAATTAAGACATATATGCAGTTCTCCTTTTTGCTCCTCATTTCTACAAATGAGCCCATAGGTTACATTGCAGTGAACAACCTGACCTATTTCTTCAAGAGATTTATGTGGATATTTCTCTGCTCTACATTGTATTTTTTCAGGGTTTCTGCAAATTGCTTTTCCAGCAGCTCTAATGTCATGGTAAGTTTCATAATCTCCCTTGTTGTGCAACGTTGGGGAATGGACATCATACCACTTGGACCATTTGCACTGAGGTTGGCAAGGTATTGTGCTGGATGTTGTCTCAGTGGAAGTACTTGTTTGAAGAGAGGTTTTTGAAGAAGTGGTTGTCGTTACTGGAGTCGTAAGTGTGATTGGTGTAGATGTTGTGGTGACAGTTGTGTAATTACATGGTACAAAAACACAACACAAGATTCTGATTTCGTAGTTGTAGCACATTGTTGAAATTTGATCTTTGTTGTAACATATAAGTCCATTTGTTTTGCTGCATTCTACTTTCTGGCCAATTTCTTTCAGTGGTATGTTAGGAAATTTGTCTGCTCTGCATTGAACAGCTTTTGGAGCTTTACACACTTCATAACCTTTAGCTCTCAAATCATCAAATGTTTCAAAATCTCCACCATTGTAGCCAGGTGTTCGCTGATTTCCATCATACCATTCTGACCAGTAACAGACTTCATGAACACATACTGATGTAGTTGGTGACACTGTGAGTAAAAGAAAAAGATAATATAAATATAAATTCCTGTAGATGTGAGCTCGTTTTGTATGCTAAATGGACTTAATATTTTTCTAAGGTTTTTTGCTTGCTATTGGAGTCTATAATACATCCTTTAAATTTGCTTCTAATTTCCTATGAGTCAAAACAGAGAATTCATCATTTAGCATTCTGACTTAATGACATTCTTGACATTGCCAATTCAAAGACAATGTCAATTATCTCATACCAAGTGCTGAAGTAAGACTCAGGAATGAAAGTGTAAAAAATTAATTCTGTAACAAAAATATGCATAATTTATACAGCTAGCAAAATTGCACACACCTTTTTTTTTTTTTTTTTTTTTTTCCTTCATTTTTCTACATATAAGTAATTGGTTTCTGTCCTGGATCTATATTTATTAGTCCCTTCTGAGTGTCAAAGTTCTGATTCAACCCCAGTGGAAACCAATGGAAAAAAAGAGCATTTATTTCTCAAGTCTATGCATGATTCTTTTTTTTTTTTTTCCACATCAACTGATTCCTCTGCACTTTTGCTTCTCCACCTGAAGTTCCAAAGTTATTAAGGAAGCATTTTTAGTATCCTTACACTGACATTGCACATTAGCTCTGGTATTCAGAAACCATTTCCTAGCTGGAGAGCAGTCTGTGAACTTTTGCATATTCAATGAAGGTGACATCTCATTGTGAAATGCGAAGTGGCTGAAAAAAAAGCTGATAATGAATTCCAGTTGGTCTCATAACTTATGTGATATCAGGATCTGCAGTTCTTCATTTTATAGCAAACATGTTTCATTAAACATCATGTGGTCATAGTAAGTAGACATTACCAACCTAAAGAATGCTGAGTAGGAATTCTATGTTAATTTCAACATAATGCCAATATTTGAGCAGTCTGCTCACTAATGTAATTAAAAATATAATGAAACCTACCAGCAATTTTAAAGAATGCAGTCATTTTATAATTTAATAGGAAAAACAATGAACCATTTATTCTTTTTGTAAAGATTATTTTAGGAGTCATTATGAAGAAAATTTTAACAGGAATTTTAAAGAAATAGTTACAACTATGTATGGGAAATCTGATAGAGTTTTCTTATAATTTGGTATAAAAATAAGCCAAAGAATAATACAAAAGCAGTGTGCAATGGTTTCCACTTTGGTGTTTCAGATCCTTTTTTTTTTTCTATCAGTTTGATTAACAAATGCTTACTGAAACCAAATGCTATTATGAAATGAGACTGTCATATATCTTGAATTTGATTAATTAACTAAGCATAGTACAATTCAATATCTACATTTACTCAATAAAGAATAAAGTTCACATGGGCAACAGAGGATGTACCTGTCTGAGTAGTGGCAGGTGGTGTAGTACTGAAGTGAAATGGTGTTGACATTGTAGGTGTTGTTGTGATTGGGCATTCAGTGATATTCCTTTTAAGTTTTCCATTGGGACCACAGGTTGCAATAATACATCCTCCTGTGCCATCAGTAGTATTGTAGATCACATCATTATAGTTATATATCTTTCCCTCATAAATGCAATGGCATGCTGTAAAATCAAAAGAAAATGTGTTCATAGATGCCTGCAACACAGAGCAGAGAGTTTCACATACTTTCTATTCGGATAAAAACAACTTGGTTAACATACCATGTACATCATATGTGCAATTTTTGCCACTGGTTGTGCATTCACTGGAAAACAAAAAAGGGAAGCAATGAATATCAATATATTGGTTAATTACATCATTTAACTGTTTCAGTTTTTCTGCTGATCCTTTGCTATTCATTGTAGGTTTAAATGTAGAAAGACCCTATCTTTCTTTGTTTAAGGTATTTCAGTTCTGCTGTACAAATTTAAGTTAGGTAGGATCACTCAAGTTTTCTGGAAAGAAATGCAATTCTTATTTAGCTTGAGATATCTTTAATGCTGCTCATGGAGACTGGGGAAAGATTGGGAGAGTTGATTTGAAGGAGAGTTGATTTAGCATCTGCTGGGTAAGTTCACCCATCCCCTTGTAAGTACAGTAAATGTAGCATTTGAGAGAGGATCACTGTAGTGCTGATGTTGAGGTTATTCCATAGTGAATTTCCCCCAGACATCAAAAAAATCACCTGCAAGAATGTGGTTTGCTTTAAATGGGATTTATCTGTAATTTATTAAGAATTAATTCCCAGTATCTTAATTTACAGTGACTAAGGATATCTGTACACTGAATAAACTTCAGTGAATAGAGATATGTATTAACAGGTTACATTCAGTACCATTAATCACATAGATGATGGAGGGCAAAGCCATCTATGAACTGCAGTGCATTCTGTGAAAGCTGTGGGACTGTTTAGATGGGCTTAGTGCAAAGCTCCTTGCTTATTCTGGCTGCACTGCTTGGAGTATTCAGTGTAGCTACTTCACATCCATCTCAGGAAATGAGTTAACAGTTTCTATCTTTGTGCTGCTTGATGGAGTGCTTATCAGCATTTTTCCCAGCATGGATAGCTATATTCATAATTCCTGATAGAATATGT
>JAVCKT010027297.1:0-23643 GCA_032273925.1 Rhynchotus rufescens | reverse complement strand
TCTCCAAGCATTTCTGTATCAGTTATTCCAGTGGCAAACTTGGGACTCTAAAATTACTTAGCTGCAGAACTAAGATGTGAAGCAAACCAAAGTTCATGACATTCAATAACACAAATTGAGAAAATGCCATGTATTTCTATCCCATTAGCCCATCTCATAGTATATTTTCTATTACTGTCTTCTCCTTAGACTTTTTAGCTGTTTAATATAAACATAATATAAATATATATTGAACCACAGAGGAGGATTTTTAAGGGAAGGATAAAGCAGATGTCACAACTTGGCAGTTGTGTTGTCCTTTGCCACAGATCCACATGGATTTATTTTGGATTCCAGCTATGCAAGCTTATCCAGATATGGGGAAGTTAGCAGTCTACTTCTTGGCACTACTTGAATGATTGGCATTTCATAGACAAATAAATATACTGTGAAATACTCATGCATTGGCCTCTTTTAGGAAGGGAGCTGAGCTAAAGAGCAAAGGAAAGAAGCAAACACGGGAGAAGAGAAAAGGCAAAAGGACTCGCCATCCTGAAGGAAATTCTTGAGCTGAGCCCACGGCTTTTCTAGAGGGCCTCACTGCCAAGCCACACAAACTGTTGGCTTTGAAAATGTCTCAAGCATTCAAATATTCAAATTCCATACCGAATAATTCCAAATTCCTTTTTTTTTTCTGTATAAATACTGCAAAATTAAGGTCTTCTCCTATTTAAGGGAGCAGGGCTCATGTGCACTTAGCAGCGGGAGCTGTCCACTGCTGAAGCGCTCTGAAGAGGCGACTTTCCTTCCTCCATTTTCCCTATGAAAATGCAATATTTGTAAATAAAAACCAGCTATTGCTGGAGAGGAGAACATACATTTCCTACTAAGAGAAAAAGAGAAAAAGCAACTTTCTTCTCAGGCCCCTGCACACGCAACATTGGCTTCATCCCTAGCCCAATGGTATCTTGAGCTGGACCTAAACCTGCCCGATGTGCGAATGTCTCAAAGCCCAACAGTGCAAAACTTCTCACTTCCTATGCAGGATTATCTGCTTGGGGAACCCCATCTGTGGCAACACCACACCACTTGGCTTTTTGCTTTCATTTTTTACTTCTTAAAAGGAAATCTAGCACCAGGAAAAGACCACAAGGTCCTAGCCATTGCACTAGAGTAAAGCAGTAAAGATAGCAACAAATTACATGGATATGGCAAGAACTACACTGTGTTTTTAAAAGCACCATCCAAAATTTGAGGATTGAGGGAAAAAAGGAGAGAATAAAGAGGCTCTTGCACCATTGCACCCATGTATTTATTTTCTGGTGCCAGCAATATCAAGTATCTGTGCCCTTTGTAGGATTATGGCAAGCTTATGGAGCTTTTTACCAAAAAACTTCATTTAGGATGTTCTCAGCTTCTTCCTACATCCTCCTTAGGGCAATGGGAGAAGCTCAGCAGGGTCATCAGTGTTAGCACTTTCTCAATTGCAGCAAGAGCTGTCAATGCAGCCCTGCAATCCTGCACGCATTCACATGCAGAATGACGATGAGAGTCCTCCTAGTGTGAGCTGAAAATCTCTTGAAAGGAGGCGTTTGGATTCGGAGGCGCTGGCAGATCAAGGCAGCGAAGGTGAATCTGTCAGGCTGCTCTTTCACCATGCACGGAGCTCCCTTCTCTTCATGCACTTGCACGTAGCCCTGGTGCCGGCTCCAGACAAGCCTGGAATCTCAATGGGGACAGTGGCTTCTTGTCAAGCCGGCACAGCTCAAGCCAGGAAGTTAAGGAGTATTACTTTTTTTTTTCTCTTTTTTTTTTTCCCCCTCTGAGTGTTTGCAACAACACAACAAGCATTTTCACATGGATGAAATTGGGTGCAGAGCAACCAGAGCCTCCTCCAGCATGGAGACTGCCAGGTGAATTTTAGGAGCTATTAGCTAATCTCCATAGAAGATGCTGGGTCTGTATCCACCTTGCAGAGAGCCGGTCTGAACCGAGCCTGGGGGCTCAGTTTATCCTCCTGGTGTCTGACGGCCTCTCCGTTAATAGCCTGCAAGCCCTTGCTCCCTGTCCGCCTCGGGCTGTGTCGAAGAGCTCTCTCAATTCCTCGCCCCCAGCAAATGCAGATGCGCTATAAATGTCCTCTGCCCACGAATCAGAAGTGAGTGCTTGCTTCTTTTCCCTTCCCTCCCTCCCTCCCTCCCTCCTTCCTTCCTTCCTTCCTTCCTTCCTTCCTTCCTTCCTTCCTTCCTTCCTTCCTTCCGTCCTTCCTTCCTGCCTTCCTTCCTTCCTTCCTTCCTTCCTTCCTTTCCCTGCTTTCCTTGCTTTCCCTTCTTTCCCTTCTTTCCCTTCTTTCCTTTCTTTCCCTTCTTTCCCTTCTTTCCCTTCTTTTCTTGTTTCTTTTCTTTCCCTTCTTTTCTTTCTTTCCTTTCTTCTCTTTCTTTCTTTTTTTTTCGGGATATGTTGCCATACTTGCTCTACCTGCTGTACTTCTGCCCCTGCAGCTTCTGCCTCCTCAGAAGCAGCTGCCGTTGGTTTCAGAAGCGTGCAGTCGGTGCCAGCTATGAGTAGGAGCATGTGTGAGCGTCTGCGGAGCGGCTCCAGTAATTGAGTCCTTGCTGCAGTCCTGGTATTTAGTAATTTCCGCCTTCATTCCTCCTGCGCTCACGAAGGCGGCGCTGGCTGGGCCGCTCTTTCTGAAGTCTCTGATGCAACGTTATCTGCATAGGCAGGGTACGGGGAGAGGACTCCTGTTCCGGGTGCCAGTCATAACCCCCGGGGAGCGGCTTGTCAGCGAGCCAGGGCTTTGCTGGGTTTCTTTGCTGATTGCATTTGAATGTGGCCACTTTAATGTACCCTTCATCTTCCGTCCCACAACTTGTTTGGTGAAGATGAGTTGAAAGCAAAAGTGCTTTTTGATGCCATGATGAGAGCTAGGAACTTCTGCAGATAAAAACCCAATTAACCAGCTTCCTCATTCTTCACCCAAATGGGCTGGTGCTCCGCAAATGCGGAACATCCTTGTCCTGTGGACTCGCAAGGTGCCTTTGAAGACATTGGACGTCTGGGAGAAACAAAGCCACCCAAAGCCCTGGTGACATAGTAGGTTTCAAAGATTGGCTTCACTTCATGGATACCTGCAGCTGAGGGAACTCTGAGGCTACTTCTGCTTTTTTCCTGTAGATCTGTTGAGGTCTGAAAGTGCCCCAGGTGGGAGATGGAGTGGGAGACGTGCAGATGGAGCTTGGCGTGATGCCCAAGCAGTGAGATGCGGGTGGCAGCCCTGCTGCCCATGCTGGCCATGACAACCTGCTGGGCTCGTGGGAGCCGCGGGGCCAGGGCGGCCGAGGTTGGTGCCGTCCTGGTGCCGGTGCCGGTTCCATCCCCGTGCGGGGCTTGTGCCCCACGTGCCGGGGTGGTCCGGGCGGCCTGTGCCACCCCACGGAGCGCAGGGGCTGGCGAGCGGGAGGTGCTGCGAGCGACCGGTGGGAGCTCGAGCCGCCCCTGGAGACAGGAGGGCCTCGAGCAGGGTCCGTCTCAGGACTTCAAAGCCCGTGTGCTGGACATGTCAACCCCGAATAATGGCCCTTAGACAACACACGGTTACTTGTCTTGGACGCTTGTCTGAAGACCGTGACCAGAGTAAATGCGATTTTGTTGAGCCCTGTCCCTTAAGCCTCTGCCTCTTTTCTCTTCTCCTCCTCCCTCCTGACCTTTTCGGCTCAGAGTTGTCCCCGTACAGCCCCTGGCAGCTGATCTCATAGCTCAGCCTTTCATGGCCCTAATAGGGATGAAAAGCCCTATCAGAAAGGGCCTGTGTCCCCGCACCCAAGCAGGAGGTGAAGAGGCAGCACTTTGATCTGCTCCTGGGCTCGGGCCGGGGGCCCTGCCCAGAGCAAAGGGCAGAGCAGGGACCGGGACACGTTAACTCTGTGGCTGCTGGCAGCTCCTGGCTCCCGCCCGGGCCCCTTCCCGGCTCCCTCCGGACACCCAGCTGGGAGAATCCCTCGTGGTGGCTGTGCTGGCTCCGCAGCGAGCTCGGGAGCCTTCAGCTCATGTACACTGGGGCTTCCCTTCCGCAGGGAGCGCGTGCGGGAGCCTTGCGTGAACCCTGGGCAGCACAGAACATTCCCTTTGCACCTCCGAGATGGGACAGAGCTGAAGCAGTCGGTCTCCTTCCGTGGCATCAGCTGAAATGTGCTCCGAGCCCCTACAGCTCCTTTTGTGCCTTCAGCCCCCTGCTCCTCCTCCCAGCCTCCCCGTCCCTGCTTCCTCTCAGCACGTGGGAACAAGGGTGCAGGGACCTTCCAGAGCTGCAGGTGCAGCGTGGTTTGTAGTTGCAGTTGTGCCTTGTGGGCTCTAATGGCAGCACTGAGAGCCCCCTCTCCATGGCCAGCTGGGCCAGGAGGGACCTGGCTGATCCCTTCGGATGCCTTCAGCGCGGCAGCAGCGCTGGTGCCAGCTGGGACCTTCCTCAGGAGCAGTGGGGAGCTTTAAAGCACAGCTCTTTTTACAGACTGAACTTTGAGCAAGCGCTGCGTGGGTTGGAAGAAGCCTTCGGCTTGAACATTTGGGCAGGAGGAAAAAGAATCCCTGTGTATAGGAGTGTCTGGGAAGGCAGTGCAAAAAATAAGCACAGGGAACTCCTTTTTTTTTTTCCTTTTTAAATAACTGCTTCTTCATCACGATCTTTTCCCGTGCCCTTCCCTGGGCTCCCCATTGTAGTCCCTTCATTTTGGCCGTGTTTGTGCCTGCAATTCTTCCCGGTCTCCAGGGAGCCGGCAAAGGTCAGCGGAGGAGCTCGTGCCCGTGGGAGCCCTGCGGACGCGCTGCCGTGGAGCATGGAGCTCCCTCGCCGGGGTGCCCGGAGCTGCGGGCGCCGCGTGTTCGGTTCCCGGGGAGCTGCTCGGGGGGGATCGTTTTGTAGCATCCACCTCGGGTGGTTCTGCAGGGCCCTGTGTGGAGGGCTCCCTTCTCGGCGCTGTTGGCTCGAGGGCGCTGGCGCTCGGCTGCGGTGCTGTGCAGACTGGCAGGATGTGGGTGCTGATGAATCAGCCCCTTCCCATCTTGTAATTCCTAGGATCTGGGTTTCGGCACGCTCCCGGCTGGCCTGCATGGGGACGGCGCGGGCTGCGCATTGACGCCCGGTGGGCGGCCGCGAGGAACCCCCGGTGTGTGCACGGTGCACGGCGCCGAGTCCCCCTCCTGCTCCTCCCACACGGGTGCTGGGGCTCATTTCTGGCCCACCACAGGCTCCTTCGCCTCTGTGCTCGGGCCAGGAATTGCACCAATGTAAACGGCGCTGCTGCCAAGAGATTCCTGCTGTTTATGCAGCGTTTGCCTTGAGCTGTAGCTCGCCTTCCTCCTGGCTGTCCCACAACGTCCCTCCCTGGTGCCGAACGCCCTGCGCGTCCTCAGGCGCGCTCCCTTGCGTGTCACCTGGCCAGGCTGGGCAGATTTAACTTCCAGCAAATCTGCACATAAGTCAGCCTCCGCGGTCCCTGATGGCTCGGCCTGTGCTCTGAACCGCCTCCAGTTGGGCGTCTTTGTGGAGATGGGGAGGCTGAAGCCGAACGCGGGGCTGCAGCTGTGGGCGCTGCGCAGGACATGGGTGTCCTACCAGGTTTCTCATTGAGTCGCAGAGGTTTTGCTACTCAACCAAGATGATTTACACCCCGTTAAAACTCAAGAAGTGCTTCCCTCCTCTCCAGGTCCCACTGGGACCTGCAAATGGCTCTGGCCGAGCATCAGGTGGGGAATTACGTGGCTCTGCTCTGATCTGTAGCTAACTGCTGGGGCTGCCATGGCTTTTTTGCAAATATTTTTTCTCCTGTGTTGTTGCTGTCCTAATATTGGAAGGGGAAGGGACTGTGAGCGGGGCTTTGTGTTGCGCCCTGGCCCCAGCAGAGCTGCGCGATGAAGCGGCTGTCGGGGTGGCGGGGGCTTCTCCAGGCTTTCCTAGGGGGCTGCTCCGTGCAGAAGGGCCCGTGCGATCCCCGGGCTTGCAGCTGATGAGGAGCCTTGAGGAGGTTGCCTGTGTTGTAGCTGTGGCCCTTAATTGTGGTGCTAATTGAGGCTGGTTATGATTTTTCAATCAAAACACTGTTATTGTGGGAAATTAAGTTTTCAATTAAACCTACTCGTGTTAGCTCTTTCTGTGCAGTGTTGCAGTGTTCCCGGCTCGCCGCTCTCCTCCCTCGCGTGGAGCGGGCTGGGTAGCCCCGTGGCGGCAGCGCTCCGGCCTGGGAACGGACCCCGCGGTGCCAGGAGGCGCGGCGGTGCCGGCGTCGCCGCTTCCCTGCGCGCGGAGCTGCTGCTGCCATGGCCGAGTTGGCCGCGTCCCCCCCAAGCCCACGCCCCACAGCTCCCCGCAGGCCGCGGCGCTTCGCGATGCCCCGAGCCCCCCGTGAGCCCCCCGCAGTAAATGGTGCCTTTGTGTGGGGCAGCAACTGGCCGTGCAGCCGTGCGCTGGCTGCCCAGCTGCCGCTCCCACGCGTGCTGACAGCTGGAGCGGCCGCGGTGCGCGCAGAGCGCCCGTGCTCCGCGCCCGCCGCGCTCCCGGCTCGCCCCAGCCCGCCGCTCCGGCCCTGCCAGGTGAAGCCGTAAAACCTCCTCCGCCGAGGCCGCCAGCTGCTCGCGGGGCCAGCGCGACCACCCGCTAACGCCCTGGCCGCTCCTGCGGTGGGGACGAGGGAGGCTGCACTTGCCCCGCAGCCCCCCGCGCGCTGCGCACTGCTGCCTGCCTTCCTGCAGCAGCCCTGCGGACGGCCTTGGAGTCGCAGAATGGTTGAGGTTGGAAGAGGCCTTCGGAGATCATCTAGTGCAACCCCCTGCACATGCAGGGACACCCAGAGCACGGTGCACAGGGCTGCGTCCAGGTGGATTTTGAAGATCTCCGGGAAAGGAGACTCCACAACCTCTCTGGGCAGCCTGTTCCAGGGCTCTGTCAAGGGATTTTCCCTTAAGTTCCTGCAGAACTTTGGGTGCTTCAGTTTGTGGCCTTTTCCTCCAGTCCTGTTGGTGTCCACCACTGCAAAGAGGCCGCCCCATCCTCCTCACTGCCTCCCTTGAGGCATCTATAGACATTGATCAGATCCCCCTCAGCCTCCTCTTCCTCAGGCTGAACAGCCCCAGCTCTCTGAGCCGTTGCTCACAGGGCAGATGACCCAGGCCCATGGTGATCCCTGTATCCTGCGCTGGAAGCTGGACCGTGCTGGAGCTCAGGGCGCTCGGGGCCGCTGGCAGCGCGAGGTAGCGTGTCCCGGTGTGCACGTCCCTGGTGTGCGTCCCCCGTGGGGCAGCGTGACTCTTGCCACTCACAGGCGCCCGTGGGGACAGGCCCTGGGCACAGGGGCAGGCTGCCCTCGTGCCCTGCCCGGGGCCAGTGCCCGTGGCCGGAGCGCGGAGGTGCCCAGCTCCCGGCTCGGCTCGGCAGCGCGGCGGGAAGGGCTGCGCCGCTGCAGCTGCTCTGCCCATTAGCCATGAGATCAATAGGAGCTTAGTGCTGGGGAACCTACTTCTCGCGTCCTAGCATCTGGCCGGATAATGGGCTCTTTTCTTGGAGAGTAATTACCCGCCGGCTCCCCTTCGCGAGCTGCGAGACCACTTGTGTCTGAAGGGCCTCATGTTCCTGCGCTCAGAGCTGCTCTTAACCTTGCCGAGGTGGCAGCTCGTCCGGCCCCGCGCGAGCGGGAGGGCCCGTCCCGGCACAGGCCCCGCTGAGGACGGTCGTGTTGGGGCGAGCGGGGATCCCACGGGAAGGCTGCGAGATGAAACAGCAGCACTTGAATCCCAGAGACGAGGAGGACGAGGGGAGGATTGCAGGGCCGGACCGCGCCGTGTCCGCGCGGCGCTTGGCTGGAGCCGCCTGTACACAGATGGAAGAGCAATTAAGAATAATAAAAGGAAAGAGACTTGGATTTGCTACAGTCTCAGCACATTAATTGTGCTTTGGGGTCCAAATCATAACGGAGCCCTGCTGAAGGGAATCCAGAAGAGAAACCAAATGTCTCACTCCATCCAAAGCTGACCATTTAAGAGACCCTTGCCTTTATGTGCTGCCAGGTATTACTTCCAGAGCTGCAGACCTGCCAAAACCAAATTCTTGTTTGAAATATTTTTAGGGGAAGAAGAAAAACTATAGTGACACTGCTTAAGTACTAGTGGTGGGAAGGCAGAGCCTGACGGATGGACCGCGTGCGCCTCAGGGGGCTCAGGGCGGGCACTGCGGAGCGGCGCAGCCGGCACCGGATCCCGTCCCGTGCCAGGGCCCGGCTCTGCTGTCCCGGGTCCTGGCTGCCCTGTCCGGCCTGGCGCTCGGCAGCTCCCTGGGCCGCTGCCCGGGGCTCGTGGCGAGCTGTGCCAGCCAAGCCTGCCCCTGCTCCCGCGCAGCTCTTCTGAACTGACACGCAATTACATGGTTAATAGTATCAATGTTAAATCCTCATCACTCAGCGGCCTCAGGCTTAATGCTTCATTAAGGCAAAGGCATCTAATAGCTCTCCTGCCTGGGAGCTGCGTTTTCTTTAAGGCCAAGCAGAAGTCGTTTGTCTAGAGGCTGCTTTTGTTCTCCGGGTCCTGCAGAGGAACGAGGAGTCCTCCGAATTGGAGAGAATGGGGGAAGGTGCCGTGCCTGGCCTCACCCACCTCACCCCGCTATTCCCGGGATACGGACACGGCTTGTGCCGGAGGACCCTGCCCCAGGCCCCAGGGGGTTCCGAGATGGGGGCATTGGAGCAATCGGAGCATCCCTGGCTCCCCTGGCCCCTTCTCGCCTCCCGTGTGCCCAGCAGCAGTGAGGAGCACGCGGGGGGCACGGCCTTGGCCTTGCGCCTGCTGGGGCCCGCTCCGCTGCGCATCCCCGCGGCCCTGCTTGTCGTCATGCGGGGTCGTGGATCTGCCTGAAGGCACCATGCTGTGCTCGAGCCCGGCCGAGCCATGCCAGGGCCTGCCGCATCCTCATCTGGGAGTTCCTGTGCTTCCCTGGCCGCCCTCCTCCTCCTCTTCCTCCTTCTCCTCCTCCTCCTTGTTCTCCTGGCTGCTTTGGCGGCTCTTTGGGAGCTGGAGGAGCTGGATCCGCCAGCGCCGTGTGGAGCCGCAGGTGCTGCCGGTTCGAGCTGCTCCCCGGGCCTGGCCTGTTCTGCTCTTGGTTTCTCTCCTCATCGTTTCTTCCTTTTCTTCGCCACTGAGCTGACATTTGTAAAGAACTACCCATCCCGTCCCAGCAGCAGCGCTCTCCCTGCAGCCCGCCGCTGTGTGCGTATCATCCTGCGCGTTGCTTCGCTTTCGTTAGCGTTAAGTTTCTTCTGCCATTGGTAGCCAGTGGCCCCGCGTTCCATGGCGCTTCCCCAGGTCTGCCGGCTAAAGGATCATGAATCCTTCGGGATCCTTGGTGAGCTTCCCCGTGGAGGCTGTCCGTGTGCTCTGCAGACCGCCCGCGGGGTTGGAGCAGCACGAGATCCTGTCCCGGGTCATCCTGCTGATAAATCTTCTCCCGTGATGGAGACAGCAATCCTGAGACAGCCCTGTCGTTCACTTCCAGCTTCATTTTCTAGGTGCACTTGTTGGAAGTACGTTTTTCAGCTGGAATATCTTTATTTTCGTGTTTGTCTTCCTCAGAGAGTGCTAATAAACTCAGAGGGGACTTGGGTTGCACTGCTTTATCTGCAAACGTGCTGCATTTATCCTGGTGCCGGAGTCCGGCGCTGCGCAGCCCCAGCGTCGCTTCGGGGATCTCTTCCCCATTGATGCCCATCATTTTGTGTGATGTCGGCTTTCTGTCCTGGCATTTTTTTATTTTTCTCCCCCAAAAGTTCTCTTTGTCGATACCGTGATTCGAAGCACTTTATTTGGGGTATCTCACCATTAAGAACGACTCTGATGTATAAACATCCTGCGCTGCTGCGTAATGAATAGTGATGATAATAATTTGTTTAGCTTTTCGGCGGTGCCCTCGCTCGCTTAAGTGTTTGGGGGCCCCTCCGAGGCTCGACCTGCCTTCCTGCTCCCGAGGCCTCTGCAAAAGCTGTTGCCCTGAGATCCTGAGCGCCCAGTTCCTTCACAAAAACAGCTTAGCTTTTCTAAAATGTTTGTATAAGCTTTCCAAAAGTTATGCTGTCTCCTGTACTAATTTGGATGTGATTTTAACTTTTTGAAGTGTGGTCTTTTATGCTGAGGATCTTGCTTTGCTTTGGTTTTGGCCTATTCAGGATATATATAGAATTTAGTAGTGTATGTCCTTGTTTCAAGTCTTTGTTTGGAGAGGCTATATTAGCGGCTATCTCCATGGTTTTTGCAAGCATTTTACCCTTTTAGCTGTCCCTTTTCATGTTCCTTCAAGTAGCTGCTTCATTTTTTTTTATGTGTTTCCCTTTTGAAAGCTCCTTTTTCCTCCTCATAATTATCATGACAGAATAAGAGAGGCTTTTCTGCAGGCTCCTTCAAAAAGTCTGCTGTGTTCTTTGGGGAAAAGCACCCTCAGCTGAGTCCTCTTCAGCCCATTCATGTGATTCTTCAGCTAGCACTTCTTCATGTTGTTTTATCACTTAATATTTTGCCCTATCCTGACATAATGTTTGTGTGGTTATTTTGGGGAGGCTGAGGCCTCCGTCTCGTCCTGCTTAGGCTGCGTCCCTGATAGCCCCAGGAGCTCGGTGGTGACGGGCCCTGAGGACATGGGGAGTGAAGCCGTGGGCAATGAGGAACCCTAATGCTGTGTTTAGGCATCACGTTATAGGCCAGAGCAGACCTTTCTTATATCATTAGGGTGCTCTCTTTTTCATAAGGTCTCCTAGGATCATTCAGCGCCCGGTGTCTTTTTAAGTGACCCTGTGCTCTGGGTGTCCCTGCTAGAGCAGGGTGTTGGACTAGATGATCTCCAGAGGTCCCTTCCAGCCTAAGCCTTTCTGGGATTCTGCCCTGTCGGCTGCACTGACTGGTGCTGCGCTGGGAATAGGGTCTTGAAAGCCCCCCAGCGTGGAAGGCCAGCCAGGTCTGTGCCAGCGTCTGCTGGTGGGCGGCATCCGCACCCTGGGAAGTTGTCGATTCCTTGTTTTATTGCAAAGCTGGTGCCTCTGGACCGGGAGGACAGAGACACTCTGTTCCAGCCCAAAGCAAATGCTGAGGCTGGTTAAAAGCCTCACCTGAATGCGTTTGGGAGGAGGTGGCGCAGATTGGATCCCTGCCACTCCAGAGCTTGTCCTCCAAGGATTTGCTCCCAAGGAGCTTCCAGGAGGTTTCTGAGCTCTTCGAAGCCCGTTCCAAAGCACTTGCCCCTCTCCAGGGGGACGTCCGTGCGGGTTCTCTGTGCGTGGCGTGGGGTTTTGCTGACGCGGGGCTCCTGACCGAGCGTGGCCAGTGAATCCGGGGCGCTTGGCAAGGGAAGCGGCCGCCGCCGGAGAGCTGATAACTCAGCACATGTCCGAGCAGCTTGCTGATGAGCAAAACATTCGCTGGCGTTTCACGCCGAGGGCGTATTTGCACGCGGAGGTATGTGGAAATGCCTCTGATTGCCATCTGAAACGCTCGGAATCCACACGGGCACGTAATCCTCCAAGCTGGCGGCCGGGCACGGCCACGTAGCGCCGCAGCCGCCCGCGCCGCGTCCCCGCGCGCCCCGCAGCGAGCAGCGAGCTCCCGGGCAGGGACCCGTCCGCAGGGCACGGACAGCCTCGGGAAAAGCTCCGTGCCAGCTCAAGGAAAGAGCTAATACGAATTTAACTGACTTCTGCCCTGCAATTAAAGCCGTCCAAGCCCACTGGGGCCCTGCGTTTACATTCTTTGCTGAGGCGCAGGGTGTAATTATATCCGTATAACGCAGGCTGCGCATGTGCGCGCGCTCGCGCTGCTGGGCAGGGGGATGTGGGGGACCCGGGCGGCCGCGGCGTCGCCCCCAGCCCTGCCCGCTGCCCGCAGCTTGGCCAACAAGAACCCCCGGCGGGCAGAGCCCCCCGTGCTCCGGCCGCCGCTTTCCCGCTCTTCCCTCTCAGCTTGCGTCCACATCGCGCCCGTTCCGTGCTTGTTTGCCCGGGTGGGGAGGCGAGGCCGCGCGCGGCCCCCCTGCTCCGTGGCGCTCTCCTAAGCGAGCCCCAAGCGACCGGCGCAGAGCGGAGAGCTGAGCCCTGCCTCGCTCGCCAGCCGGGGAGCCCCGAGCGGCCGCATTTCCACGGCGCGCAGCTATTTTTGCAGCTTTCTCCTGTTACATTTCTTGGCGGCCCCCTGGATGACTCAACGCGCCTTTTAGGCGGAGGCTGCCCAAGCACAAGCTGGGGAGCTGCTTCGCGCCTGCTCGCTCCTTGCAGAGCCTCTCCAATGGTCTGTCTCTTTCCTTTCCAGCCACCTCTAATGGGACTCTGGATGGCCTGGAGAACCGCGAAGGAGGCGTCTGCCAGACCCGCTCCATGAAGATTGTCATGAAAGTGGGGCAGGGTGAGTAGCTGTGCGCGCTGGGCTTCGCGCCGGGCGCAGCGCCGACGTGCCCCGCGCAGCCTTGGCGCTGCAGAGACGCCCTGCGCGGCCTCGCCGGGGCTGGCGACGCGCTGCGAGGCCGCGGGGTCTGGAGCTCCTGCCAGGGCTGCGGGCTGCGTTCCCAGGGCTGGACACTTGCTTTTGCCCCGCTTTATCCTGGGGTGATGAGCAACAGGGAGCAGAAAAGCAAAAGCTGGTTTTGTTCCTTCATAAGATTATCATTTTGAAGTGATTTTTTTGTTTCAGTATTAAACGGTAAAAACCTCTAGTTCACAGCACACCACAGCATATCCGTCCCAGAGGAAGCCCCGTTTTTACTCTGTGCATATCAGAGGAATAGAGAAACCCTCCCAAGTCCTCTTTTGTCCAGACACCATTACAGAACTGCTGCTTGCACTTCTATTTCCAGTATTCCCAGACTCCTCGTCCACTCCACCCTTGAACAGGGCAAGATGTGTCCTTCAGAAAATATTTAATATCGTGCTGGGTGTTGCAAAGCACTTGCTCACTGCAGTTTCACAACCGGCTGAGACTCTGGATCTGGACATGTTTGTAAGAAGAGCACTTGGATGCTCTAATTGCCTAACAAAATGTGCCCATCAGGTTGACTTTGCTGCAGGGGAGCAAGGAAGAAAAGCAGTCTGGAGGAGGCAGAACTAAGTGGATTTGGAAGTTATCCTCAAATTGCTTAACTTGAGTGATGCAATTTCCAACAGCTTCATTTTACGGCAGCCTCTCTGTTCTGCTGTGGAGCTGAACCAGGGCCCCTATTCTGGCGTGTTGTTGTTTCTGGATCCCAGGGAAACTGAGGCACGGCCAAATGCCGCTTTGAGCCAGGAGGGCTTCCTGAGTTCATTCAGCAGAACTTCGCTTTTAGGATCTTCTCCTTTTGTTTTTTTTTTGTCGTTGATTCTTGAGCAGCTAGTGCCTTAGGATTAGAACGCGGTAGTTGTCAGTTCTCCCTCCCCTTGTGTTCTGTGGCCGAGCTGCAAGCTGTAGGAGCCTCAGCGGCTGCACGTAGTCCGTGTCCTTCCCGGGAGCACCCGCCCCGTTCCCATGGGTGCCGGGACGGAGCCGGGAGCGGCGGCCCCGCTGCCTTGGCCTGGGCTCCCTTGCGAGGCAGAGATCTGCCCAATGTGCGACGGGGGCTCCTTGCTTTGGGGGGCCCAGGGTGCCACAGCGGGTACCCAGAGGCTCGTTCCGAGCGCGTGCCCACGGCCGCTGCCCCTTCGGCACCAGCACGTGCCTTGGCCGGGCTTGCTGAGCTCGCTGCTGCTTGGGGGGCTCCCTGCGAGCTTCCTTGCCCTAGCCCCCCAGCCCCGGGATGCCACGGGCTCCTTGGAGCAGCCATCTCGCAGGCAGAGCTCCTGGTGGCTGCTTTTCATTATTTTGTTTTCACTTTGGGGCCAATATTTATAATAAACAAAAGAAGGAGCGCTGCAGTCTTGGCAGACGCGCTGCCTTTGTGTTCGCCCTGCTGCCCGTGCTGCACAGACCCACGCACGGGGGTTCGGCAAGCACAGCGAGGGAGCGGGAGCTGGGACCGGGAATCCCTTTCCCTCAAGAGCCTGTCCCTGAGGTGGGGAAAGAGCCGTGGTTGTGAAGGGTGAAGGGTGGTTCCTCACGTGGCCCCTCTCTGTCTCTCCAGACCCGAACGCGGTGATCCCAGAGCAGCTGACGACGAGTCGGCCTAGCAAGGAGTCCGACAACACAGTGAAGATCGTCACGCAGAGCCCGCGCCACAGGGTGCCCGCGGTGGAGGAGCCGGGGAAGCCAGGTGCGTTTTGCTGAGGACGTCTCGGGAAAGGGGACGGGGCCCTGGACACCCCTGGGCCCAGCAGTTTGGCCAGCACCTGCTGTCCCTAGGAGAGAAGCAGCTCCGGGATGTGCTGCGGATCCCAGGGGATACAGCGCCCTTCGGAGCAGAGGTTTAGATCTGTTGCTTGTAAACACAGAACAGGTTTCTGCAGTTGCTACTCAGAGCTCCCCTTGCCTTAACTCTGTGGTTTTTGACCAAAATGCTGTGCTTTGCAGCACTGCACAAGTGGTGAGCGGCTCTGGGAAGGCTCCCGGCTCCCGGCCGTGTTTTCCCAGCTGCTCTCCGGGCAGGCAGTAGCTCTGCAGAGGCGAGTGCTGTTCCAGCCTCTCCTCCTCCTCCTCTCTTTGTGACCCGTCTGTTCTTCGAGGGAGAAATGAGAGGGCTTGGAGGAGTTGAGGTCCTTGGGTGTTTGAGCTGAGCTAGTGTGAAAGCCCTTTGAAGGTGGTTTCCTGAGTTCCTGACCCTGCTGAGAGAAAAGTGAAATCAGATGAAGCCGGGAAAAGTTGCTCTTTTCTTCTCCTGCAATATAGACAGTCAAGCGGCCTCCCCTCGGGGGCCCGGGGCTGCCGCGGAGTGGGGGTCAGGAGAAGGTGGGGGGTCAGTAATAGGATATTGCGGGTCTGCAGGTATCAGAACCCACTTTCATTAGAGCATTTGAGTCTGTTGAGGAGAGCAAGGGCTCCTGGGGTTCGCCCTGATTATAAGCCGGATATGAACTGCATTCTGTCTCCTGGCTGGCCTGGAGGCTGTGAAAAGAGGGAATGCCAGGGCAGGGTGAGCGAGAGGACAGCCCGAGGACCTTCTTTGTGGCTCTCCAAGGGTGTCTGCCCTGTGAGGCCCTAGTCGTGGAAATTGGGGTGAAGGGACTCATAGACGTGGGATGTTCAGTGTATGAGGAGGGAGGAGGGAGCCGAGGCTGCTGTGCTCTCGTCTTGGCAGCATCTGCTCTTCCCTTCTGGAGGCAGGGCCTCGACGCCCTCCTCACCCAGAGCAGGGCTCAGGGTGGAGGACGGGAGAGGGGCTCAGATCCGTGACGTGTGATCCACACACGGCTGCAGCAGGGAGCCCGGCTGCTGGGATGGGACCCCCCAGACCCCCTCGTGCAGGGCTGCTGCGCCGGGTGGTCCCCGCGCGCCACGGGGGGCTGCTCTGCGTGCTCCTCTAACGCCCCTCTCCCCTTGCAGGGCCCGTCAACCAAGATGGGCAGGAAACCCAAGGTCCCAGCGACGGGTTCTTTGGCTCCAAGGTTGCGATTTTCGCGGCGATTGGTGCTGGCTGTGTCATCTTCATCCTCATCATCATCTTCCTCGTCGTGCTCCTGATCAAGATCCGCAAGCGGCACCGGAAGCACACGCAGCAGCGGGCCGCAGCCTTGTCCCTCAGCACCCTGGCCAGCCCCAAATGCAGCGGGAACGCGGGCTCGGAACCCAGCGATATCATCATCCCCTTACGGACTACAGAAAACAACTACTGCCCTCACTACGAGAAGGTGAGCGGGGACTACGGGCACCCCGTCTACATTGTCCAGGAGATGCCCCCCCAGAGCCCAGCCAACATTTACTACAAGGTGTGAGGAGCAGCCGCGGCAACCGGCCGATGCAAGAGCCCGGGAGCGCGGCGGGCGCGGGGCCCCGCGCTCGTGCGCCCGCTCCGCGGCGGGGCAGGCGGAGCGACCCCGCGGCACGGCGAGGGCCGCGCCAGGGGCGGGCGCCCCGTGGGGGATCGCTGGCTCGCACGCTCCCGCTCACCTCCTCCCCTTTGTATTTAGTTTTGTAGTTCTCAGCTTTTGTAATCCCAAGACTCGAGGGTGAGCCTTCGGCATCCTCCTCTTCTTCTCCAGACTGCGTGCCGGCGCTGGCGGCGCCCGCGCGGGCCCCGTGCCTTCCCTCGCTCTCCTGGACACCGCTGCGCGCCCGGAAGCTCCACTGCCCTTGTGTGTCCTGGGATGTCCCTCGGCCGCCGCTGCGCCGAGTCCCCGTGTGCCTGGCCCTGCGGCGGCCCCCGCGGCGGCCCGGGATCCGGGATGGACGCCGGGAGCGCCGAGCGGAGCGAGCAGCGCGGCGAGGACGAGGAGGATGCTCTGCCAAGGTGCCAAGATGCAGACGACTGTGCAGGGAGGAAGCTGGCAAACCCGACTTACTACTACTACTATTATTATTATTATAATTATTTTAATTTTTTGTAACATTTTTATTTTTGTGAATTCTGGTCCAGAGTCCTGCCACCCACCACTGTGTTCAGGCAACGCCATTGCCTCCTTGCACCGTGCCATCCCGCCGGCCCCGCTGCGTGCGGGACACAGACTCCCACCTTCTCCCATTGCTGCCGTTTTAAACCTTTGTGTTCGTAGCTGTTGACACTTGTTTTAGTCTCTTTATAAAAAGAAAGAAAGAAAAAAAAAAAAAAAGCATATATCCGATGTCTCAAGCATTCAGTGCGCGAGGGAGCCCCGAACGCCTCGTCCCTGCTGCGGCTCTGCTGGAAGCTCCCACAGCATCTTCCTGAGGGCAGAAGGAAGCGCCGGCCGCCCCTTCCCGTCCGGCGGCACTGGGACTGCTGGGGTGGCACGGGGCGGAGGGCAGCGGGGCACCCGCGAGCCCCTCGGAGCAGGATGTGTCCCGGTGCGTGCAGGGGCTGCCGCGGGCTGTGCCCGGGGTGCCTGCAGGGAGTCTCCGTGCGGAGGAGCCGGGAGCACTGGCGGATGCTCCGGACCAGAATGGGGTGCGGGAGGCAGACGGAGCCCGGCTGGGGCCCCGGGACAGACCCGGCAGCATTCCCGGTCCTGTGTCCTGCATCCCAAGGGCTCCCAGCCCCGCACAGCGCGAGGCTGCTGAGCGAGAGGTTTGTCCGGCCGCTGCTGGGAGCGAGCGTGGGCTCCGCTGCATCCTTGGGAAGGGCGGGCGGCTCCTGCCCTGGACCTCACCATCCTCGTGCCCATCCCGCTGCGTTCCTGGGCCACCTCCTGCCTCCCTGCTCTCCTTTCCTTCCAAAAGCAGCTGCTTTTGCTCAGGGAGCGGGCGCAAGGTGGGCGCAGGCGGTGCCGGTGCCGGTGCCGGTGCGAGCGGAGCAGGGGTCGGCTGGGTCCCTTCCCTCCCTGCTCTGCTCCGTGGCGGGCCCGGAATCTGGGAATGCCCAAAGAGGGCGAGAGCTCTGCAAAAGTGCCTTGAGGAGAGGAGGGCAGGGAGGCGGCGGGCGGGACGGCAGGGGTTGCACTGCTTGCACTGCCTTTTTTCATGGTTTTTTTTTGCTTTTTGCTGTTTTTTCCCCTTCAAGGGGGCTGAAAGCGGCGCTGGGGCAGCCTCTGGCCACCGCGCTGGGGCAGCCGGTGCCGTGGGTGACAGCCCGGCCGTGGCCATCGCTGCCCCTAGACAAGCAGAGCCCCCCTCGCCATCCCGGCGGCGGGGCCGGCGGCCGGCTGGGATGCTCCGGGATGCTGGAGGATGCTCCGGGATGATCTGGGATGCTTCGGAATGCTCTGGGGCGGGGCAGCGGCCGCCTGGTCAGTCATGTCTCGGAGACCCCCCCTTCCCCTCGCTGCTGCTTCCAGGGCGCCTCAGCTCGCAGCCGGGTCGGGAGCGGGTCCCGCTCCGGCCGGGAGCCCCCCCAGCTCCCCTGGGGCGCGTAGGGAAGAGGAGGCCGCGGGCGAGCGGCTCCGGGCTCGCGCGCCCTCCCGGGAAGGGCAGGGATGGGAAAGGATGGATCCTGCCCGCGCCCCCCCCGGCGCTGGGCAAGCTTGTAAATATGTGAAGAAAGGGTGAAATCAGAACTCGCTGGTTGTTTTGCTTTGCTGAGCACCTCAGTCTGCTGGGCCTTGAACCTGAGTGTCCCCTTGATTCTTTGCATTGAGAGGATTGAAGTTTTTTGTTTTGTTTTGTTTTCGGTCTTTTTTTGTTTTGTTTTGTTTGTGTAAATACTAGTCTTTTTTGGAAGAAATAATGTAAAGATGTTTTGTATAAACTCTGAATTATTTTCTGGTTGCTTTTTCTTAGAAAAAAAACAAATGAGAACAAAAAAAAAAGAAAAAAAAAGGAAAAAACTGTAACCACGAGAACGGGTGTAAATCAAAACCATTGTCATGCTGCGGGTGCGCCGGGTGTCCCCGCGGGGAGGGGACGCGCAGAGCGGTGCCACCGCCTCGATATGGTGCAGGGCCAGCCAGGACGGCCTTCCCGCTGCCTGGAGCCGCTCCGGGAATTTTCCCGCTGTTTTCAATGGGGTTTCTGGCCATGGCAGCCCCGGCCAGGGAGCAGTGCAGGGTGCAGCAGAAGGAGCCCGGAACCTGGCGCCTCATCCCAAACGAAATCACAGCGTTTTGCTCAATGCTCTGTTTTGAAACCTTGATTTTCCTGCCCGTGCCTCCCCGGGGTGGCTGTGGGTGCGGATCCCGCTCGTGCCGCTGGTTCCCGTTGCAGCGCGGGCCGGGCACCGGGCCGGGCACTGCCCACGTCCACCGGGACCGGCCCGCGGCGCTGCCGCTGCTCCCCGCTGCTCCCGGTCACGCTCTGCATCGTATGGAGGAGGCGGCAGCCGAGGTGGCCCTGGGGCTGAGTTTGGCCACTGCCCCCGGCCGAGGGGTTTTGCTGCCTCCCTGCCCGTCCCCGGTGTCCCCCCGCGCGGACCCGCCAGCCCGGCGCACCGTCCGTCCGCGCGCACCTCCCCGTCACCTCATGCGATGCCACAGTCCAGTGTTTGGCAAAAAAAAAAAACAAAATCAAAAAAAAAATCAAAAAAAAAAAGGAAAAATGCTGGTGTTTGTCCCATGGTCCTGGGTAGCAGAGCGCCTTAATCGTGTGACCGACCAGGGGGAGCCGGGGCGGCCGCGCGGCTGCCGGGCCCCGCGCTGCCTGGCCGGGCTGTCCCTGGCTTCCATCCATGCTCCATGTGCGGGGCCCGGCCGCGGCCGCAGCTCCCTGCTCTCCTCCCGCTCATGTCCGCCCGCTCTTCCCTCCGCCGCCTCCACCGCCGCTTCCGCCCAGTAGCATATCACCGTCATCGTCAGTAATCAGTAATATGGAATCTGAATTCCATGGAGCCATGATGGAACCTGATATATTGTTAAATAAAAGATTTTTTCCTATGGAAAGCTGGCTGTGTCCCGCGTGCTTTCTTGCCGCCCCGGCTCCTCCTGCGAGCGCGCTGCCCTGTGAGGAGGCCGGGGACGAGCCCTGCGTTCGCGGGCCCGTCAGCAGCCCGTTTGGAGGGAGCTGCTCCGCTTGCAGTGACGCGCGCCGGGGACGGTGACATCTCCCGTGGCGCTTGCGGCTGAGCCCGCGCCGCTCGGGGCAGCGCTACAGCCCTGCAGCTCCTGCCTCCGTGGCTCCCGAGACCAGCTCCGCCGGCCTGGGACACTGGCTGATGTGCAGGACGTTCCTGTGTCCCCATATCCAGCATCCCCATGGGATGGGATCCACTGCAGGGGCTCGAGCTCCTGCATTTGAGAGCGGCCAGAGCCTCTGGAGAGGCCTCTGCGGATGGCGCGGGACAGGGATGGACATCCCTGGACAGCCGTTTAGCAGCTGATATTTATTTAGTCATCTCTTCAAGTACCTTCGTTTAACAAGTTATTAAAAAGACATTTTAGGAAATGGAATGGCAATAAATCCTTAACAGATGGTGCTTTAACCAGCTCCAAGATGGGCTCCACCATAGTCGTTGCTGTTTCTAACCCGCTCTAACCTGATGCTTTGCATTACCACAGCAGCGCATGGTGCAGTAAATCACTGCCGAGAGAGGCGGGAGCTGCATGGGCAGCGCCCGAGGGCCTTGTCCCGCCAGGAGCCAGTGTTCCCAGCCTTGGGATATGTTTGCACTGCGGCTTCCCCAAGCGGCTTCCCGGAATACCCAAGCTCAGGACTGGAGAGCCCTGGGAGCACCAATGCAGAGCATGAAACCATCGGAGGCGACGTGCGAAGCCAGACACATCCTGGAGAGAAGCCTCTATCCGGACCGGCTCCCAGCTGGTGCTCCGGGCTCCTCGCGAGAGCTGCAGCCTCTCCCGGCTGCATTTGGTGCCCGGACGCTGGTGGCAGCCGGGGTGGATGCTACGGGGTCCCTGAGGACCAACCTGGCCGGGGAAGGGTGAGGGTGCAGGGTGAGGGGAGACGGGAGACGGAAGCGGGTTTGGGTTTGGGAGCGCGGGATGCAGCTGGATGCAGAGCCCAGCGCAGGGCGCGGGGGCTGAGCGCGGCGGGCGCCCCGCGCTCGCGGGTGGTTTGCTGCTCCGAGGAACCCGCCCGCTCCCAGGGCTTTGATGCTGGCTGCATTAAATAACGCCTTTAATTTTCAGCAGCTCCGCTGGTCCCTGACGCCCAAAGGGGAAAACTGCAAGCGCCCGACCTGCTCGGACCTGCCGGAGAGGGAGCAAGGTGCCGGAACAGGTTCCTGCAGCGCCGCGCCGGGAGCCCCTCCGGCATCGGCACCAGCAACGCACGGGGCACACGGGAGCTCACGGGCCGCTCTCCGGCCTGGATGCTGCAGAATTCCTGGAGCTGGGAAGCTCCCTGCTCCAAGCACACTTGCCCTGCGTGCTGCTATGGACCTAGCCGAGCACCGCGGGATCTCTCTGGCTGGGAAGTTCATTGGAGCAGCGGAGCCATCGAGACTTCTGGACGCCCATCAGGAGCAGAGAAATTATTTTAATTATTGAACACGGAGGAACTCTCTGTCTCATTCATTAACTCGCCCTTGGACGGTGCTCGAGGTCACGGCCATGGGCAGCTGGGCAGGCAGCGGCCCTTGGAAGGGCTCTGGCGCCCAGCCCGGCTGCAGCGGGATGCGGCAGGAAGCGCCGGCGCGGCTGCCGGCGGCAGCGGTGCCGCCAAGCGCGGGGCAGAGCCCGGCGGAGCCTGCGGGGCTGCTCGGGGTGTCCGCACGGCACCGCGGCCCCGACACGTCCCGCATCCGCCTGGGAAATGTCCCGGGATGTCACCGCTCCGGTACTGCCAGGACCTGTGTCCCTTTGGATTCGCTGCACTGGCTTTCGGGAGCGAGGGGTGATGAGCTGCTGCTTCCTGCTGCCCTGCAATCCGGTGCCGGCACATCCTGCTGGAGAGGCGCTGGGTGACGACACATGGACGGACCTGGGGGGCAAAGCTGGTGCCGAGCTCCAGGGAAGGAGCTTTCCTCAGGGATACATGGAGAGTTATGCACCGGGAGAAGGCAGAGGCGAGCGCGGGGCCCTGCAGAGCTGGCCCAGAGCGTCGCACCGCGCACGGAGACGTGTCCTCACCCAGGGAATGATCCGGGCTCCGTCGCTGCAGGGACTCCGGGAATGATCCCAGCTCAGCACGAATCACCCTGAACTATTCAGACATTCTGGACTGCTGGCCAAAATAATGGATTTTTTAAAATACAAAAATGTCTCACTTCTTTGACTTTTTTTTTTTTTTTTTAAATAAAGTATTTTGGCTTTGCCTTCAGAGACAAAACTTAGAGATCAGGTTAAATTACATGCAATATTTCTTTAAAAATCCCCACAGCACTCCCCTTTCCTGAACAAACTTAACTTCCCCCTGGCCGCATTTCATGCGCTTTTGAGTTTATCCTGCTGGAGACAAAGGAAACAAATCTCCTCCTCCGTGTTTCTTGCTTGCTCCGGATCTGCTCAAATTACTATTGGCATTTTATCATCACTCTTGGGTTCCCACATAGCTCCCCACTAACCAGCAGTTCTTGTTGCCGGTGCCTTTTCCTCCGTGCTGTCCTGCAGTAGCTGATTCCTGGTTTAATCCATGCACAGGATGGATGAAAGGACGGACAGGATGGACAAGAGGTGCTCTGTGCGCGTTCCCGGGATGCGAGGTTGCGGCTGGGCGGTGGGATGGGTGCTGGGTGCCGCCTCCACCCGCCTTGCCGTGTCCCGTGGGGGTGCCAGGACAGGGTCCCCGGCCGCTGGGAGCAGCAGGGCCTCGCGCCCGCTCCGTGCTGCCTGGCACGGACTGGCAGCCACACGCGGCCCCACGGCCCGGCCACGGGTTGTGTAACACGGGAACGCGCGGGAAGCACATCCCACATCCCGGAGCGTCACTCGCATCCACCCCGCATCCCTAAGCATCACTGGGCACCCATCCCACATCCCTGAGCATCACCGGGCATCCATCCCACATCCCTGAGTACCACTGGGTACCTGTGCCTGAGCATCAATGGGCATCCATCCCACAGGCCCATTCCTACATCCCTGAGCATCACCGGGCACGCGTCCTGCAGTCCCATCCCTGCATCCCTGAGCACCACTGGGTACTTGTCCTGCTGCCCCATCCCTGAGCATCACTGGGCACCCGTCCTGCAGCCCCATCCCTGCATCCCCGACTCTCGCTCTGGGGATTTTTGCAGCCCTTTGCCTTGCCTCTATAAAGTCCATTTCTGCGATGAGTTTTGCCCGAGCGAGCGCCCGGGAGCGCGTTGTGGCGGGCGCCCGAGCCCCGCGGGGCTGCGGCCCTGCAGAGCGGCCCTCGCTCCGGCGGCTCCCGCCTGGCCTGAGGTTGTGCAGGGAGCAGCGCAGGGAGCGGGGCCGGCGGCTCCGGCGGCTCCGGCGGCTCCGGCGGCTCCGGCAGGGCGGGATGCCGCCGCCCGGTGCTGCCGCCTCCATTACATCCGCTCTATTTCCCCGCTCTGCGCCGCGCGTCCTGCTGCCGCGGTGCAGCGAGGATGCCCGAAGGAGCAGGAGCTGTTTGGGAGCCTGATCCTCAGCGCTGAGCTCCAGGCCCTGAGTCAGCTGGGAGCAGGGACGGGCAAGAGAAATGCAGGAATCAGCTCTCCAGGAGGGAATGGGCAGCTCCGCGCTGGGCTCGGGGCACTAGAGAGGGCTGGGGCGGCAGCAGCAGCGGCCAAGCTCTGCGCTGCCCTGTAGGACAGTGCCAGCAAAAATGCCCAGCTCCAGGAGCGGCTGGGCAAAATCCAGCCGGGAAAAATCTGTGGAGAGCGGTGGGAAGCACAGTGCACACGGCAGCTCCGGGCTGCTCAGATCCCTGCGCCCCGGCACAGCGTGAGAAACCAGGGTCTGCTCTGGGTGGGGAATCACCAGGGATTAAAGGTTTAATAAGATCAGAGGGACAAAGCAATAATTAGCCCGAATTATGCTGTAATTTAGGAAATTAAAAACAAAACCTCTAAGGCTGGAGCAGTTGCGGTGCCAGGCAGCGGGGGCAGGAGCTGTGGGAAGGGGAGAGGCGGCGCGGGGGGCTTTGGCACCGGCACCGGCACCAGCACCAGCACTGGCACCGCAGAGGGGAGCGGGATGTGTGCAGTGTCAGCAGGGGCGGCCGCGGGCTGCAAGCAGAGGGTTGGGAGGAGACGCATCCACATCCACATCTGCATCCACATCTGCATCCGCATCCTCATCCTCCTCCTCGAGGAGCTGCTGGGCGGCACCTGCGGCGAGCAGG